>CM049599.1:9071834-9281834 GCA_026979955.1 Megalurothrips usitatus | reverse complement strand
ACACACACACACACACACACTTGTCTCTCGTCTCGTTTACCCGCGCGTCTCCAGCGTCGCAGCGGGGGGTCTATTGAGCAGCGTCCTCGGACACGGCCGCCCGCCCCGCCCACTCACCGCAACGCGCCTAAAGTCACCTAAAGTGGCGTCGGCCCCCACACGGCCCCGTCGTCGCCGTGGCAACCGCGGCGCCGTCACGTTATACACCCGACAGGTGAGGTGCGCGGAGTCGCGGCGGAGCCGAGCTTGGACGGCGCCGACTGTATCGCACGCCGAGCCAGGCTGCACACAGCTCGAGGCTGGGGCCCGAGAACATGGGATGAGACGGCGTGGCGAATCGCAGACGAGATTGGCACGCCTTCTCTTGATCAAAGGTTTCGCACCAAGACGGGACGAGGGGAGACGCGGCACCGCGCATCACCCACTGCTGCCGGGTCCGCCGGCCTGACATTTGCCCCCTTCACACACACACACACACACACACACACACACATCCGCGGGCCTTGCGCCACCGGCAACGGCGGGAGCAGCACGCCTACAAATACAGGTTCATATGGGGGGGGGGGGGGGGGGGGAATATAGCGTTTTTTGGGGTGCTTAGATATTGCTAAATCTCGTCGGACACGCCTACGGACGGACACTCGTCCCGGCATCTGCTGTAAATAGTTGGCACCGCTCTGCCCGCAGGCCCGCGCTCCTGCGGATAAGCGCGGCTCCTGCGGACCCTCGCCAGACGCGGCCGGCCCGGCTCTCTGCCCTCCTCTCCAACGGCACCATTCATTCACTTGACGTCGAGACAAGAGAGCACCGCGGGCGCCGCCGCGCCGCCGGCCAGGCAGGCAGGCCAGACGACGGCGGCGGAAGACAGAAAACATGAGCCCAGGCACGGCCCGGTATTCGAACCCGCAACAACCGCATACCTTTCTTGTCGAGAGACGGCGACGAGGATGCCGACGAGGAAGAGGCGGCGGCCTCGGCCGCGCCCCGCCTGTCCTGCGGCGGCGGCTGCCTGGCGCCGCGGGGCAGAGGCGGCTTCTGGTCGGTGCGGTCGAAGCGCTCGGCGTGGAGCAGGTGCTCCGTGTGCTGCACCTCGGGCCGCACCTGCCGGTGGCGCGCCGCCTGCACCTGCTGCAGCGCCGCCTCCCGCACCGGCTCCCGCACCGGCTCCCGCACCGGCTCCCGCACCGGCTCCCGCACCGGCTCCCGCACCGGCTCCCGCACCGGCTCCCGCACCGGCTCGGGAACTTGATGGTGCACCTGTTGCTGCACTTCGCGACGCACTTGGTGGTGATGCACTTGCGGCGACGCTTGCGGGGACAACTGCTGAGGTACTTGGTGATGCACCTGCGGCAGCGCCTGGGGCGAGGCCGGCGGCGGGGCCTGCGGCGGACTCTGCCGGAGCACCTTGTGGGGGTTCTTCTGGGCCGCGGCGTACGACGCGCTCCTCATGGTGGGGTAGGCCGTGGTGGCGGAGGACTCCCTCTCGGCGGCCTCCCTCTCCTGCCGCTGGAACTGGGAGCTCGCCATCTCCGGCACGAGGTCCCGCTCCGACGTCGCCGACAGCTGCTGCTGCAGGAGGCGCGGGGGGCTGCTCGTCGGAGAGCTCGCCGGGGAGCTCGGCGGCGGACTCTGTGGCCGCGGCGCGGGCACCGGCTGCTGGCCGCCGGCCTTGGGCGGGGAGGGCGACGAGGAGGCCTTCCGGATGCTCTGGAACAGCGAGATGAGGCCCCGCCGTCCGGACTGGCGCTGGGGCGCCGTCCGCTGCTGGGGATCCACGGCGTCCTCCTGCTGGGACGGCGACGGCGAGGGTGGGGTCTGGCCGGCGGGCCCGGAGCCCATCGCGCGACGGCCCTGCTGCCGCGGGGGCGTCCCCTGCTGCCCGCGAGGCGGCGAGGCCGAGCTGCCGGGGCGCTGTGCGGCCCGCGGACTCTCCGGCGAGGACGCCGACGACGCCGAGGCTGCCCGCTGCGCCCAGGCCCTCCGGCGCTGCCCGGGCGACCCCTCCAGCTCACTCAGGGTGGGGCTCAGCGGGGGGCTCGGGTCCCGGCGGCGACTCTCGGCCTGGATGAGCGACGTGGACGCCGACGTCGGTGTTGTGGGGCTCGAGGGCGGACTGGCCGCGGTCGCCGGCGGGCTCGCAGGTCCGCGTGCGACGGGCTTCGCTGGAGGCGAGCCGCCGCCGCTTTGTTTGAATTTCGAGTCCTGGATGACGGAGCCGGGGCTCGAGGGCGGGCTGTGTGCCTGCTCGGGCACGACGGGACTCGAGGGCGGGGTCTGGGCTCGCTGAAGTCCGTTGGCGGGCGGCGGGGCCGTGCCGGTGGGGCTCGAGGGCGGGCTGTGCGGCTGCCGGACCAGCTGGGAGTGCATGCTCTGCAGAAGGCCCTCTGTCTGCCGGGCCTGCGCCTCCATCCGGGCCCTGCGCTGCTCCGGGCTCAGACTCTCCGGCCCCGGACTGGCCGGGCCGGAGGCCGGGCTCGAGGCCCCGGAGCCGCGCCCCAGCCGGGGGTGGTGCGCGAAGTCCACCTGCGCCTGCAGCCCCTGGCCCTTGCCCTGCTGCTGCGCGCGCAGGCGCTGCGCCTCCACGGCCAGGGCCTTCCGCACGTCCAGCTTCGAGTCCGGCTTGACGGACCTCTGCAACGGCGGCAGCTTCTGCACGCTGCCGGTCGGGCTGCGCGGCTGCTGCGAGTGCTCCTTGTTGTTCTTCTTGTTCTTGCTGGTCAGCAGCCCCAGGAAGCCGCCGCCCTTCCCCTTCTTGTCCTTCTTGGACAGCCTGACGGCACCCTTGTTGTCGGCGGACCCGTTGTTGGCGCCGCTCCCGTTGCTGCCCTCGTTGGCGCCGTCGTGCGCGCCGCCGTTGAGGTCGCCGTCGAGCCCGTCCTCGGCGCCGCTCTTCTTGCGCACGAGCAGGCTCCGCCTGGCGGGGCTCTGACGGCGCAGCTCGCCGCTCTCGCCGTGGTACTCGGCCGCCTCCACGACGCCGCCCTTCTTCGGGCTCTTCCGGCTGCCGCGGAGCGACGTCAGCGAGCTGGCGCGCAGCGAACGCCGCCCCGCGGACTTGGCGTCCTCATCGTCCTCCTTGAAGAGGATCACCATCTTGTTGATGAGCAGCTGCTCCGCCTGGTAGTCGAACTGCAAGGTGGCGGCCATGGCGGCGGCGGTGTCGGCGGGGGTCGGGCTGGAGTGCCGGCGTGGGCCGCGGGGCTCTACTCGTCCGCCATGAGCGCCGGGCGCTCGCGTGGCCCGCTGCGTATTAAAAACCATTTGTGAGGGTGATGTCATCGGCACGCAGTGGCGCCTCCCACATGGCGTGTAGAGGGGGTCCCCCACCGCTGCTGCTGCTAGCGCCGCGCTAGGCCAGTCTAGGCTAGAGGCGAGGGGGCGTGGCGCGGGGGGCGGCGGCACGCGTGCTCGGCCCGGCGGCGGCGCAGACCGGCCCGGACGATCAGATCGGCAATCTCCCCCCCCCCCCCCCCGTCTGTCTGTCTAGTTCGGCAGCGATAGCATCTCCCTCAGCGCCGTTCGCCTCCTTATCCCGCTTTGGAAACGAGACAAAAGAAACTCGGCGAAAGGGAAACAACAAAAAAGCGCACGCCCCGAGCGCGCGGACGGGGGCCGCTGGCGCCCGCGGCGCAGACAGCCGACACAACACCCCCGGCCGGACCTGCCGGATCCGGCCGGCACGCCGCGTGGACAACAAGCGGCGAATGAGCGCGAGCGGGAGAGGCGTTGTCGCCGTGCAAACGACGCCGACGGGGACACGGCACAGGGCGTACGCGCGCGACGGAGAGGGACAATCGGTCCGTATATGAGGGCGAGAGAGAGAGAGAGAGAGAGAGAGAGACAGAGACAGAGACAGAGAGACAGAGACAGAAAGAGAGAGGCATGGCGCAGCGGGCATGACCGCCACCGCCGCAATTATCGAGAAGAGTCCCCCCTGCGAGCAGCGGCGGCCACGCCCCCGCCGGCCCACCACCACACCGCTGCCGGGGACGCCACGGACAATGGGCCGGGCGACCGCGATGACCAACGTGACCCTCGGTGACCCTCGGTGACCCTCGTCGGTGGCCCTGGCGGCTGCCGCGCCCTCGGTCCGGATTGCAAACAAGTTTTTTTTTTAGGGATCGGCGGAAGCGGCTCTGCATTTTTTTTTCGCGACATTTCATTAGAGTTAAAAATTTAACACTTTTTTAGGCAAAACAAATTTTGAGATTTTGACGCAAAAATTGGAAACATTTCGAATTTTCCGCCGCCGATTGTTCGGCGTGCACTCGAGTGGTTAACGTCAGACGATCGGCACGACGGCTCACGCACTGCACTGCCATGCACTCTCCCTGTCAAAACATCATCGCTTATTCCCGTCACGAAAGGCGGCCGGCAGGCAGGGTAGGCGGGCGGCCGCGGCTTTCTCGTCCGCCTTAAGAAAGTCTCCTTACGGAGTACGGAGGGAGCGCGGGCCGCGGGCCGCGGCGGGCGGAGGGGAGCACGAACCAAGCGGAGCGGCGGCGGCGGCAGCGACGGCAACCGCTGCCGGGCCGCAGTCAGCTACGTCCTCCTGACAGAGGTCCGCGCACAGCTCGGCTCTGTCGCTGAACGCGGAGCGGACGGAGCGCGATGACTCACGATACACTCGCACTCCGTGTCCCCCCCCCCCCCTCCTCCCACACCCCCGCGCCCCCAACTCACGCGCGCGCGTGTGCGCCAATAGGCCACGCACATTACACACCGGACCGGCGCCCGCACATCAGCGCAGCACCAAACGTGACCGAAAACCGACGGCGACTGACGGCGAAGAAAACAAGCAGCGAGGGCGGTAGGAGGGAAAGTCTAGTCCGAGGGCGCCGCCTACGCCGCGTCTCCCGGCGAAGGCGCCTGCGGACGGCGGGGTAGGCAGTCCCGCACGGCACGCGCGCGCGGAGAGCCGGGCGGCTGCCTACCCGGCAGGCGCCGCCTGCCGCCGCCCAGCAGGCCAGCCAGAGCCGCGCCACGGACCGGCCCGGCCCTGATTGTGAACACATGTCGGGACGGCCTCGGCACGGCCGCGCTGCCAAGGCTGGGCGCTGCCCGGCCCGGCTGTGTGCTGTATCGTGTGTCCTCGGGGCGCCCCCAAGGACTCCACTCGGCGGCAGCCCAGCCCAGCCCGGCCTGCATGCCAGGAGGAGGAGGAGGAGGAGGGAAGGTGTAAACAGCTGACGAAACGCGAGTCCGCGCACCGCGCCGTGCTCGTGACAGGACGGCGCCGCCATACACATTCGCACCACGTCCGGGGAGAAGAGGGGAGGGGGGAGGGGGAGCATGGCCGCATAGGACGGCACAGTCCGTAACTCGTCGCAGGAAGCGCAGCCAGAGTAAAACGGCACGGCGTAAACAGCGATCACAAAAATCTGTCCCGCGAGGTACTAAGAGCTGACCACGAAAACTCAAGAATCCGCGAAATTTAGCCGCATCTGATCAGATAGTCCGGTCGGAGTTAAGAATTTGGTGCATTCTTATTTTCGTGACTTTCAATCAAGAAAAATTTGTACGCGAGGGTTTCGCGAGTGGTTGCCCACTCGGCACGCGGCCGCCAGCTGACGCGACACGACGCGACACGACACGGCACGACGCGACACCCGTCCGCGTCGCAACTTCGCACCTTCTCCTCCGCACGCGCCGCCGTGTTATTGTGACATGCGGCGACACGGGGCGGACACGGGGCGGACACGCTGCTCCCCGCCCTCATCGAGGCCGAGCACACGAGCGCACGGACCGCTGGCGCCGTTTCATTTTTATTTTTTATTTTTTGCAAAAAGTTCGGTCTGCAATTTTTGCCAGCTGAGGGCATTTGGAACCGGACTCCGAATACTCCCGCTCAAATTTCAAACTTGACAAAATTGACACGGTGTAGCGGCCCCCTCTAGCGGCCGTCGGATGCGGGCGCGTGCACCGCACGGCGAGCGGCATGCAGCGCTGCACCGCACTGCGTACGGGCGGCCGCCGCTCCGCCGCCGGCCCCGACCCGCCCGCCCGCCCTTTGTTCCCTCAAATTGCCATCGCACAGGGCGCACGGCGGAGAGCTGCGGTGCGGCGCCGCAGCTGTTGCCGCCGGCACTTTCTCCCACGATTTGCTTCATCAATCATTCCCCACGACGCCGCCGACGCCGCCGGTACATCCGCCTGCGCTCCGGCCGCGGCCACGGCCACGCCCGAGGTGCATCCGCCCCGCGGGCACCGCACCGCACCGCACCGCCTGCCATCCCCGCCAACGCCCCGCCAACGCCACGCCACGCCACGGCCAGCGGAGCGCAGCAGCGCAGCACAACCACATCCACTTGTTGCAGCGCGGCATGCAGCCCGGCCCCGGCCCCCATGGGAGCGAGGAGGGCACCGTCAACGACAGGCCCTCCTTGTTCTGAGCAGCGCGCCGCCCACGCGCCCCCACAACAGCAGCAGCAGCAGCACGGGGACCCCCTCGGACCCCCTGCGGTCCACACACACACACACACGCACACACACTTGTTCCCGGCACTCGCGGTGGACGTCGCTTCGTGTGTGTCGTACGGTTATGGGGGTCGGCTTCGGACGTCGTCACGCCGCAGCCCGGCACCGCCACTGCACGCGCGCGGAGCGGACCCGACCGGTTCCCGCTGAGAGACAAGAGAGACGCGGGCACGGACGCGACGCTGCGGGCTGCGGGCTGCGGGCCTCGGCGGCGAGGCTCGGGTACTGACTGACTGACAGTCAGCCTTTGGTGGCCGCGGCAGGCAACGCGGCGCCGGCCTTCCTCCTCCCGCCCGCTCCCGCACGGCAGGCAGGCGGGCGGGCGGGCGGGCGGGCGGGCCGGGGGCCGGAGCGGGACGCGGAGCGAGGCGGGGCACGCGGGGCGTGCGGGGCGTGCGGGCCGGGGTACGCGCGCGGCGGGGCGCGGCGAGGCGTTGCGGGGGGCGCCGGGCCGCCTCTCTGGCTGCCTCTGGCCGCCTCTATGGCCGGGGCGGCACGTCACGGCCGCCGCAGTGCCGCCCGGCCCGGACCGGACTGGAGTACGCTGCCGGCCGCTGCACCAACCGTGCGGCACAGGGGGCCCAGGACAACGGATACCCTGGAGAGAGAAAGAGAGAGAGAGGGAGGGGGGGTCTCTTCTGTCTCTCTCTCGTGTCTCCAGGCGCGGATACAGGGGGTCCTTAATGGTCACCTGAAAACGTCACCTGACCCCGGTCCGAAACATGACGGACGGCCCCCCGCGGCTGCAGCAGAGCTTCCGCTGCAGGTGAGGCTGCGGTGGCGCACACCCGAGGCCACACACACACACACACACGGCCGCTGCGGTGGTGTATCGCGTCGCATCACAGCGCAAAGGCGGTCGAAACAGAGCAGCAGCGGGGCCTGCTGTTGTGGCTGTGGTGGTGGTGTGTCCCGTCCTGTGTGGGTACGGACGGAGCCCATCCCATCGTGCGGCACCCGACGCCCGCGCCCGCCCATCCGTCCGCGTCCGTCCGGCCACGACCAACGGCGCAGCACACGTATGGTACAACACCGAGCGGGCTCGCGTTGCATCATGGGAACTCAAACAGGACGTGGTGCGCAACGCGCGCGCGCGCACACACACACGTGCGGCGAGCCCTCAAGGGAAGGAAGGTGGGCAGGGCCGCGTCCTGTCACAGCAACGCCGCCGCCGCCGGCGCCGCCGCGTCACCCACCGTCGTGCGTTCAAATTCCAGAGGGCTCCGCCTCGTCCTGGCTAGGCGGAGGCAGAGGGCGACACGCGGCCGACCCCAACATTGTCAACTCTGTCTATCTCTCCCTCCCTTACGGAGCACCCCACGGGTGGGACAGAGATGGGAAGTGGGCCCGACGAATACACGACGGTGTTCGGAACCAGCCCGGCAGGGAGAGGCCTTGGCGAAGAGTTAAAACGGAGCACATGGAATAGGCGGGGATGACTCACCGCCGCGGCGAGACACAACACAACCAGCCCCGCGGCACGTGGGGCACGGAGAGGTCCGCCACTGTGATAACGTTACCAACGACGCCCTCCGAGTTTTTCCTTCTTCTTGTGGTTACTTTCGGGAGCGATATTCTCAAATTTGCGGTACACACACACACGCACAAAAGGATAACCCTTTCGGCGCTTTCTTTTTTGACAAAGATCCAAGGGGTACACTCTAAGAGTACTCCAGGAATGTTCACTGGTATTCTAATAGGCCAGGATATATTCTTGGGACACTGAAAAAAAAATGTGTGGTCACGTGACACAATAAATAATGATGGTGGATTTTCGTTAAATAAATATTCGGCCACTTTGGAATTTTTTTTTTCAACAAAAACATTTATCGTAAAGTGACGAAGATTATATTACAGTGTACGTGGATTTCCCAAGTTTCTCTGCCTCTGCCTGCCGTGCGGCCAAGCCGTGGCGGAGTAAAGTAAAGTGAGCGGCTCGCGGCGGACTCTGGCTGTACTTGGCAGAGTAACGAGGGGGGTACGGACACCGGCCGGCCGCCACGCTGCTCCAATTCCAGCCGCGGCGTCGTCCCAGAGAAAGGGCCGCAGCCACCAGCCGCCAGCCGCCGCCGTGCTGTGCCGTTTCCCTCATCCTGGATTCTGGGGAGCTCGCCGCCGCCGCCGCCGTACGGCCTGCATCGCTCTCTTCTCGTCCTCCTACCCCGCCGTGCCGTGCCGTGCACACCGCAGCAGCCCCGGGGCGGGACCCCGTGTGCAGTACAATCACACACGCCGCACCCACCGCCCATTCATTCGCTCATTCATTCATTCAGTTGTTCCTTCATTCGGCCATCCAGTCATTTGCCCATTCATTCTCGCGAGATTCTCTGTTCAGCAACGTTCGCAGAAGAATACGATGGCCGGATCACCAGAGGGAGGGAGAGAGGGAGAGAGGGAGAGAGAGAGGCCGAGCGCCCTCCGACGCCTTTTTCGTCATTTCGTGCCCAGCAGAAGGCGAAGAGAGTTGTGCTCGTGACCTCCCCCGGCCCGGCCCGGCGGCAGCGGCAGCCGCGGCAAACATTACAACGCTTTCACTATCGCCTCGCCCTCACCACGATTAAGACCCCGACGGTGTGCTGCGGCCCGGGCCGGGCAGGGCCCCGCACACGTCCTACCGCCGTGTTCCCTGAAATGTCAGGAGGCGGAGGCGTCGAGGGCCTGCGGTGCGGTGCGAAAACGGCAGCAAAGAGAAAAGAAAGAGAGAGAGAGAGAGAGAGAGAGAGAGAGAGAGAGAGAGAGAGAGAGAGAGACAGGCAGACCCTGACAACCTGACAAAAAAAATCCGCTTCCAGAACGGAAGCGCGTAGGAAACTCCCGTTTCGGAGTCGGAGGCCGCGTCGGAAACTCCTCCCTGTTCTACTCAAAGCGATCAGCGGCGACGCCAGACGGCGCCGGAGACAGACAGAGGGGGAGCGCACCCTCCCCTCCCCTCCCCCCCCTCCCCCCCTCCCCTCCCCTCCCCCTCCCCGTCGCGAGGAGGGTTGCACTAATGTCGCGTGCGCGTCCGACACAGACAGTATCGAGTCGATACAGTCGTTCGTGCGCGATTCCCCCGCGCGGCCAGCAAGTCGCCGCACGGCAACAACCCCGGAGCCGGGCGTCGTCGCGGGGTGCAACGGCCCCTCCCCGACCAACGCCAACCCCTCCCCTCCCCGTCAGAGAGACAGAGAGAGAGGAAGCGACTGTCAACCCGCTTCTGACAGCAGGGGGCGTGCGCGGAGGCCGCGGAAGCGGCGCCCAACGCCACCTCAAAGGCCCGCGTGTGCGTGTGTGTGTGTGTGTGTGTGTGTGTGTGTGTGCGTGCGCGTGTTTACAGCAGCCCTCCACTGCCGATACGGCCCGGCTGCGGCCCGAAAGCTGACGGCACGGCACGGGCGCACGCAGACAAGGTTGTCGACGTACACCACACACGCGTGCATTGTGTGCGTGCACGAGCGTGTCAGTGTGTGTGTGTGTGTGTGTGCAATTCAAATCACACGCTGAACTAGGCGTATCGACGTTTGTTTGCACCGCCGGTTGTATGTTACACACGCACACCACACACACACACACACATGTGCCTGTGTGGTTAGGGCCGGTGGGCGAGAGGGGGGGGGGGGCTGCGGCTGTGGTGCTGCGGCGCGCGCCAACAGATGATCTGGAAGGAAAGGCTCAGGCGCCTGGCTGGCCGGCCTGCACCGCCCCGCCCCCCCCCCCCCCCCCCCCCCGCGGCGCAACGCAACGCGGCGGCTGTGGCGGCGGCGGCGCCCAGCCGGCCCAGCCCAACACGATCGATGGATAGGTCAGTGGGAAAGTATAGGCGGTGCGCGCCCGTGTCCGCGCCGTGTCCGCGCCGTGTCCGCGCCGTGTCCGGGGCCCTGGGGACCGCGGCGGGGGAGGCTGCTAGGGCACGCTAGTCGCCACCGGCAGGCAGGCGGCAGGCACGGACGCCTCGGGTCCTCCTCTCCCGCCCCCGGCCGCCCCGGCCGCCCGGGGGCCCGGCGGGGACACTGCACCCGTTGGAATCCCGCCCGACCAAAATACTCCTACTCTGTTGGGGCGGGGCGGAGCGGGGCGGACGCGTGGCCGGCGTGCGCCGGGAGTGACACCACGCGCACGCATATGCGAGAGGCGCGCGCCGGGAGGGGGAGGGGGAGGGGGCCGTCTGCCGCACCACGCCACGCCCCTACGCCCACCTCGCCCGCGCGGGGTTAGGCGAGGGGACGGGGGGTGTTTGTTCAGGGAGGTTCAGAGCCATCCAGACGCGTCTGCGGCGACCAGAGCCAGGGGAAGGGTTATGGGCTGGGGGGCACTGGGGGGCGTACGGCTGTCAAAAGACGCGACGCCGTTCGCCGCGGTGCGGTGTGGTCGGCTCGCGGTGCGGCCCCGCGCGAGGCTACGCCGGGCCACGCCGGGCCACGCCGCCGACGACACGACCAGGGACCTTCAATTATCGTGGACAGTTAATACTAATTTGCAGCCACTTGTCGTATGTACCGTGTGTGTGTGTGCGAGAGAGAGAGGGGGGGGGGGAGCAAGGTGCGTCCGTCAGAGCGAGAGCGACAGAAGATGGGCGTCGACGGTGACGGTGTCAAGGTCCCCGCCGCAGCCGCGGCCGCTCTCCAGGGCAGACACGACGGACAGGACGTCGCCGGCGTCGGCGTCGGCGTCGTCGGCACGGCGCCGCGGCGGCGGAAACCCACGCAACTGCGAAGGGGTGGCCTGGGAGCTGAGCGGCCCTCGTCCTCGTCCCGGTGGGAACCGGTGGGAACCCCGCGGCGGGCAGGACGAGGAAAAAGAGAGCCGCTCATACACAAACAAGCACGCGAGCCGGTGCACGGAGCACGTAGAGGCGTACGCGTGCACGGCGACAGCGGGAGGAGTTAAAGAGAGAGGGAGAAAAAAAAAACCGAGGGAGGAGGTGGCATCTCTCTCCGACTTCCGGCGAGGAGGCCGAGACGCACCAATTAGCGCCGCGGACTGCGTCTTCGTACTCTCTTTCTTTTTCTTCCCTTTTACCACCTCTCTAGGAAGCAATCACCTATCTCTTTTTATACACGTATCCCCCTCTCACCGCTCTGAAACACAGGAATTCCCTTTGGATTGGCTTATCTTTCTTATCCGCATCCTGCGGTGACCAGGAAAATTGACAGTTGACAGGTGCGGGCATTACAGATCAACCACGGGCTGCTGAATCGTTTTAGACATCATATGTAGCCTGAAGTAGGCGGCCTGTCTGATAGAATTTCAGACAACAGTACAGACCCACAGGCTGCGAACGCCACTGCCCAAAGGCTTACGCACAAGCCCAGCTCTTTGCAGCACGCAGGTATGGGGAAGAGATAAGCCCACGCCCACCGCTGATAAGAGACGAGCAAAGGCCTGAGATAGCAACCATCATTGAAAAATCCAACCCGTCACCTTGGCTTTTTTTTTTTTCCATGATTCAGAATGACCTGACAATAGGTGCAATAGTGTCACGGCTGCACCACTATCTTAAAGCGCAAGAGGCTTGTTTGCTTATTGACACAGCACACACACCACCAGAGAAGAGTAAATGTTGAAGCGTAATATTGATTTTGGAGAAGGGCTACCACAAATACAACCCAAAAAAAAAGAAGAAAAGAATAATATGCAAGAACTGTTCCAGGCAGAATTTAACAGTTCAAATGATTCAAAAACCTCTTACTTAAAAGTTCTGAATGAATAGTAGAAAATTACATGTGACATTAGGTCTCAAAAAGCAACAAGTTTCTGAAAATAAATGAATAAATCACATACGTTTCAAGAATTATGACAGAAAACTGAGCTCCCTTTCAAAAATTTATCCAACCTACAAAATTAGAAAGGTGTAAGCTCCAGACCGCCCAAATAAAACTATATTTTTACCATATTCTTTAAAACAATAACCACTCAGATGAGTAAATGTGAAATTCAGTCGACAGTATGGCTTTCTTCAACTGAAACCTTAGTGTCAAACTGCCTGAGAGGACAAGTGCAAAAGGTGCAGAGACAGCCATGACAAGGAAAAATGAAAATTACAGACTGCAACATGAAGCAAGAACAGTCCTAAACGATTTGGTGTACACGAACGCAACCTGTGCGTTACACCTAGCAACTCGAATTTTCAAGGCTGGCGAAAAAAAAGGAAGAGGAAGTTACAGGAGAAATGGCCCGGTCCCCAATCCGGCTTGGTACTCACCCATTGTAACTGGTGCCTTTTACGTGAGATACAGCACTTGCAGCAAAAAATCCAATGTAGGCGTTGTCACTTTGTTCTCATAGTCACTTCACAACCCGTTAGAAACGCGTAAACACTTGCTAATTTGCAATAAAACACAAACAAACGCGCAAGAGCTAGACGACACCGCGGACTGAGATGCCCCTTTTTCGATCGAACGCGAATCACAATTCACAAGGGCGGAGGATGAAAACGGGAGTGGGAGAGAAAAGGGGCGAGGAGCGGCGAGGGGAAAGGTGTTACAGATCCACGGCCCCTGCGATTCGCGTCCCCGTCCTGCCGTCACGCCCACGCACCGGGTTCAAATACCACAGCTGTCGGCCGCAGTGGTTCCTACTCGAAGTGTCGCCTTTCCCCCCGCATCTGAGCAAGTCCGAGAAAGACGCGAGGTGACACCCAGTTCTGGTGTGGGCGTGTGGGCGTTTCGGAAGCGGGCGTGGTCGCGAGTCCAGAGGACTGTGCCTGCCTTTCACCTTGGAGTGTGCACCGCGGCGCCACCTGTCGAGCGTTGCCAGAACTAAGTTTCACTAGAGTCACGGGGTATACGCGGTTTGTTTTCGTGCGTTTGGTTAGTGCTATCCCGACTTTCCCGCAGCCTTCGCAGCACTCACGTTAGCGATAACTAGTTCGTAATCGGCGATCGTGCAGCAGGAAGCAGTGTGCAAACGAGGTGAGACATCGCACGTCACATGTAGAGTACGTGAGATTGCAGATTCGACCGTAGGTGGCGTTGGCGCCAGTGCGGCAGCAGCACGCGCAGCTGTTTTGCCTTCTGCTCGATAACGTCGTCTGTTTGTTGATTTGATCTTATAACCTCGTCAATTAATTATTGCTGTCCAGATTCCACGCGTCGCGTAGCCAGCCGCCGGCCGTGCTTCTTGTCGTTCGTCGTGAGCGGTTTACATAACTGTAAGGAGACTGATATTATGTACATTTTCTAGCTGCACGAGATCAGTGTGACTTCCCTCGCCATGGACACTATAATCTCAGATCATGTATTTTTTCCCCTCTGCGACTGCGGCCGTTATCTGCATACCGTCTGCCTAGTCCTTTACCACACACTTTGTTACGTGGGTTTATCTTGGTGAAATTTCTTCACTGCCTCGTTGGCTTAGAAAAGTATTCTGCATTGGTTTCTATGATTTGCTCTCTTTGCTGCAGGTGTGACAATGAGTGAAAAAGTCAACCTTGATCTCCCCCGCTATGATCAATCCACTTACTGGGGACGAGCCAAGCACTTCTTCACCGTGACAAATCCTCTCAATGTGCTCGCTAGTGAAAGTGAACTGGACTGGGCAAAAGATGTCTACACCCGCTACAAGTAAGTTATTGCTTTCCTTGAGATATTATGGATAGCAAGAAAAATTCCAAAAATGTTTGCTTCTTTTTAATTATTGTTTCTTGTTTAGGAAAGGGGGAGATATCTCTGGTCTCAGTGAAGATGAATTGTGGCGAGCCAAAAATCTGTATGATTCTGCCTTTCATCCTGACACTGGAGAAAAAATGTTATTGGTTGGACGCATGTCAGCTCAAGTGCCGATGAATATGACAATTACTGGATGTATGATGACTTTTTACAAGTAAGTATTCATCAAACATACAGGATGTCATAGCAATTTTTTTTTTATTAAATGCTCTAATGAGTTGCACTTATTTTCAGATCAACACCCGCAGTTTTCTTTTGGCAGTGGGTGAATCAATCTTTTAACGCAGTTGTAAATTACACAAATCGCAGTGGAGACGCCCCTCTTTCCCTCCAGTAAGTAGATGATTTCCTATTTATAGAAATACCAATTTTTATGTTTTCAAGCATGAAAACTCTTTTTTAGGGAAACTGGAATGTCCTATGTACTGGCTACAAGTGGGGCCGTAGTCACTGCTCTTGGATTAAACAGCATGGCTAAGGTATCTAAAACATGAATTGCTTTGACTGAATGTGTTGCTTAGATCATATTAATGCGGTAAATTTAACTGAATTGTTTTTTATTATATACAGAAAGCTCCCCCTCTGGTTGGACGCCTGGTACCTTTTGCAGCAGTCGCAGCAGCTAACTGTATCAATATACCTTTAATGAGACGCAGGTAAGGTTGATTGGACTCTGCTAAACAATACTGCCGCCTCAATTGTATAAATAACTTTGCTTCTTGTGAGTCTTTACTGTCCCATGTTTTATAGGGTTTATTTTTGTGGTTTGGTGCCAGACTCAAACAAAGCTGTGGTGGTGCAAAAATTTAACAATTGTAAATAAAAGTGTTATCTCTGTGTTTGGTTTGGATATGCTGTAGCTCACTGAACTTCATCAGCAGTGTCTTTTGATAACTTGGTCTCTTAGGGAACTGAATGACGGTGTGCCAGTGACAGATGAAAATGGAAACAAGCTCGGCAATTCTACAGAGGCTGCCAAGTCGGGCATTCTAGCTGTGCTCGTGAGCCGTGTTGGCATGGCCTCTCCTGGCATGGGTAATGAAATCTGTTCTTCAAGCAGGCTATCTCATGCAACCATTAGGGGAGAGAAGATATGGTTATCATGTGCAATGGTGTGCCAGTGGTGCGGTTGCCTTCCCTGATTTGGGTTGCCTATTCATTGTATTTGCCTGCTGTTCTGTCTTTCATATTAATGTTGTGCAATTTGGAATGGACACACCTTTTGAATAGACCACTAATGATTTGCCTCTTTTGAATCTATTTGAACAGAAATAATATTGAAGTAAAATTTAGTGTGTATGGTTTAAGTTTGTGAGAAATATATGACGGTGTTTCCATTTCTTTTTGTAAGCAATAAGTGATGTCATGTCTGAAAATATGTTGCCATGGTGAGCTTTGCCATCTAGCTTTGGATTCATGGATTTTCAGGGAATTGAAGCAAGGCATATCACTGGCAGATGATGATGGGAGAAAGATTGGTCAGTCACCTGTAGCAGCTCAGAAAGCAATAGGACAAGTAACATTTTCTCGAATTGCCATGGCTGTGCCAAGCATGGGTATGTGTGTATACCAAAGACAATTTTCCTTTCACTTCAATTCTGTTATGGACATTTTGTTAGTTATTTATCACTGTTTCTGGATATATTAGATATCATGTGCAAACATATACACCCAGATTTTAGTTGTGCCCCTAGATATTTTTAGCACAGTTTGAAAAAAAATTCTGCACCTAGTACTACCCTGAGCAATTTGTGTTGTTAAGCTTTCTGAACTCCCTAAGGACACAGGGGATCTCTTGTTCTTTAATTATTAGTTTGCCTAGATTCATTTTAGTTGTAGTCGAAATCAATGATCAGTGACTGGATTTTATATGATTTCTTAATGCTGAAAATTGAACCCAGTGGATTATTGTTACATGCTGTGTTTGGTCTTTCATTTCTTTTAAATTATATTTTCATGTATTCTGCAGGTCTTAGTTTTACATTACTTTGCTTTATTTTCAGGAATGGCTTTGGTTTGCTTTTTAGACATCAGGCATGCTTGAGATGATTGCAGATGTTCGCTGATAGAACCTATTTTCTTAGGTCATTCAGTGTTCTTCTTCAGTTTTAGTTGGATTGTTGGGTTGGTACATTTGTTCACTTTTCATAGACACAGGTCTGTTTGATAGATTTTAAGTAGCTATACATCATGCTTGCATATTCAATTTATCCGAATTCATGCAACAACATACTCATGTTTGGGTTTTACATTTTTACCTTCACATGCATGCCAATATTTTGGGAGCAAGTGCTTTTCATGCACGTAAAGATGGTGTCTTATATTGAAATTTATACAAAAAACATTTCACTAGAAAACTGTTATATATGGCTGCTTAAAATACCAAATAAAGCTGTTCTAAGTTACCTTACTCAAAATGTGGTACTCCTATGGATTCTCACTTTTTTTAAAGCCACCGTGACCTCTTGGCCACCAGGTCATGAATATGTTTTTTAAAATTTATAAACTTACAAGTATTCTTTTTATTCAGTGCTGACTCCTGTCCTGATGAATATTTTGGACAAGCGTGGATTCCTTCGCCGCTTCCCTTGGGCTAATGCTCCAATTCAGACCCTGTTCTGTGGTCTCTGTCTTACATTTGCAACACCAATGTGTTGTGCGCTCTTTTCACAAAGAGCTTCAATCGCAGTAAATGAGCTGGAACCCGAATTGCAGGTATGTTCTTCACTGTGATAATCTGTATGTGACGGTACAGCCTGTTGTTGATTGAGTTTATTTTTGCTTTAGGAGGAAATCAACAAAATGAAGAATCCGCCCAAGGTTGTCTACTACAACAAAGGTCTTTGAATTTCCTAATATTTTCAACCATTTGACTTCTGCTGTACTTGATTCCTTGACATTTGTAATAAGCTTCGTGTTTGTGAAGTGCTGCTATTTTAGGCAGTGGTCCTTGACAATAAGAATGCCTATATATCATGCAATTAGATGTAAGTCAATTTAATAAAAATCTCAATGACATCGACATTTTGTGAACACATCATATTCAAATCATAATTGATGTCCCCTCCACTTCATTTTGTGGGGGGTAATCGAACTGTTGTTAAAGTGGTTCCACATGAGTCATTGCTGCCATATAAGTAAAAGTCTGTTTTTTTTTTTTTTTTGTATGTTTTCTTTTTACTTTTTAATTTTTAAAAAGACACAGGTAATCATATCAATAAATATGAGCTTTTCATGTTGCTTTGCTACTATTGATATAACAGGAGGTGTAAACTGTATTTTTTTATTTGATGGCAATGGTTTTTATATTGTCCTTATTTTACTGATGTTACTCTGGTGCTTTTGCCTTTCATAAGTTTGTTAAAAATAAACATTTTTTGTCTTGTTGGATTTTTTTTTTTTTTGCAAACATCATGAAGTTGTACTTGTCACTTTCAATATTAAGTCAATTATACTGAGCAATATCTTGATACATGGCAATACAGGGTATTCCTGGTTGCCTAGTGTGATCTTACGCATTTATTTTTAATGTTACTGTACATTTTCTGTAAGTTACCTGTGAGCAAAAATGTGCAACGGTCATGTACAGTTTGAAACTCACGGCAATGTTGATGAAAACTTTTAGTCTTCAAGTCGAATGAAATCGGGTTTATAAGAATGTGTCAGACAATAATGACTGTTTATTATCATTACACATCATTTTGTGATTTGAGCGTAAAATAAAGTTACATCTTCTGAGTTACGTATGTGTGTCGTTAATGTGTCCCCATTTCCCTCAGTACATGAAGCGACACTCGGGTGGGATGTTGCGCGGTCTCGCCGCCATGTAGGCCGCCTGCATGACTTCAGTGGGCGATTGCTTCGCCTCCAGGATGCCGCCGGTTTCTGGCAACGCCACAAAGTACCCTGCAAGGCAGTAGCTTGACAATAACAGCAAACAGTCATGCGGGGAGTACCCAGCTAACCGCCAGCGCGCACGATGTAACCGCTTAGACCACAGGTTAGATGTTACTGTGATAGGGCGGTTAATGCAGATCCCGCGATCTTGCGCGGGATAACCGCCCATCTTACCCGGCGTAAGGCCGGGGGCTGAGGCTGTCCACGACTGCGTGCGGGGAGTCCGCATCCGATACGCGGTTCAACCCGGACCTGCCCATGTTCTAAGAGAGCTCCGACGGACCCCAACCAAGAGACCGGACGGAGCACCCCGCGCGAGCTAATTTGTAGTCGGCTCTTCGTAACCTGGGACGGGAGCCTTCCGGTTGAGCTTACGTTGAATCGACCACGAATTAGCTCGCGCGGGGTGCTCCGTCCGGCATCTGAGTTGGGGTCCCGGTCACGGAGCGCGCGTAGCCGAGCTCCATGAATCGTACCCGGGAACCACGGCGGCGGCGCGTCCCCCCTGAACTGCACCAGGGTCTCCGGCCGGGCGCTGTCGTAGAGGCCACCGTTGAAGCACACGGTGGGGCAGGAGCCCTCCCTGTGCGGCCTGCTGGTGATGCCGCCCCCCGGCTTCACCGCCCCCGCTGAGCCCGCACCCTGCGGGGCGACACACTCGTACCGCGAGGGACCGGCGGGGAGGGGTCCGGCCGTCAGCCGCCGGGGGCGGCCTCCGCCGTCCCGGTCACTCACTCACGGACAGGTCCGGCCGGGACGCGTGCGGGAAGAGGAACTTGAAGAGCTGGTCGGGCCGCGCCGACATGCTGACGCCGTGCTCCAGGCGGTGCATCATGGCGGCCACGTCGCCGGGGGACAGGTTGCCGGGCTCCTCGCCCTCCCCCGAGGCGGCGGCGGCCGGCGCCCCACCGGGCACGGGCAGCGCACGGACCACCCTCTCGGTGTTGCAGGCGTGCCGCACGGACTCGCTGGGCGGGAAGTGCGGCGGCGACAGGGCCCCCGACAGCGAGCCCCCGCGGAAGTCGCCGCCGAGCGCGGCCGCCAGGTGGACGTCCTCGGCCTCCTCCTCAAGTAGACGGGCCAACGAGTCGCGCGTCCACGCGCCTGCGGTGGGAACCAGGGCACTACAGGGTAGTCGGGGCGCACCCCGCGGGACCCACTCCGCCACCAAGAGGAAGAGAGATGAGGACAGACGACCCGCGGGGCGTGACAGAGAGGGAAGACTCGCGTGGACACGCCTCGCCATCAGTCATCTGCCCTCCGCACGGCGCAGACAGCAGAGACACCGCCGCCCTACCTTCCGACAGGCTGAGGTCGAGAAGGCGGCGCCCTCTGCCCGCCGACGAGGACCGGTCCATGAAGGACTCCAGCAGCCAGGACGAGTCGTCGGCCGCGCCCCCGCCGGACCTCCGCTCCTGGAACGGAACTGGAGCCGGGTAAAAACTCCCTCGCTGCTGCAGTGCCGGAGCGTAGCAGGCGCCGCGGCGCCCCGCCCCCGTCTCTGTTCCGGTGTAAGGTTTGCCGTCAAGGCGAGCCAAGCAGACCCTCCCCCCACCACCCCTCACCTCGTCCCCGCCGACAGGGGGCGCTCCCCGACCGGGGAGATGGGCCATTAATATTGGATCATGCTAATTAGAACACAAGGCGGGTGGACAACACACACCCCCTCTCCTCCCGCCCCTGGCAGGCGTGAAGTGGCCAGCCACGCGCCTCGCACAATCCGCCCACCTTGGCCGCCGCGAACTGGACGCCCCTCCCCGGGCCCGGGTCGGGGGTGGGGGCGGTGCCGGGCGGCCCCCCGCTGCCCCCGCCCAGCGACAGGCTGTGCGACGGCGACGTGCGCGCGCCGGACTGGCTGTGCGACATGACGGGGGTTCAGAACGCGACGCGGGTTATCGAGTCAGCGTTGGGCGGAGACGCCTGGCCTCTGCCGCCGCCACCGCCACCGCCGCCGCACCCCGGGGCCGCCGGCGACCTCTTGACGGGGGTGCTGGTGGCGCTCATGGCGCACGCCCCCTCGAAGTCTCCCCCCATCGTCGAGCTGCTGGCGCTGCTCCTGCGGGACATGATCCTGGACGGGCGCCGCTCTGTTCCTGGGAGGATACAGCAGAGCAGGACGAGCAGGACGCGAGAATGTCAACAAGGTGTCACTGTTGCCAGGGCCCGGGCCGGGCTCGCCAACAGTTTTACACCGGTTTACACATTCCGCCCGCAAAGAGCCCTTTACAGACTCTTCAAGTACAGGGCCGTTTACGTGGTTCGCCCGGGCGTCACTTTACTGTAGGAGGATCTTATGTCAACCCCGGCTAGGTGCCGTATTGACAATAACTCCCACACAGGTACACAAGTACCGCGGGCGCTGCTCAATGACATTTTTATTATCGTTTCGCGGATGAAACTCAGCGACCAGAAGCCTCGGAGAGCTCCTAACAGGCACCTGAACACACACCCGAACACACACACACACACACACACACACACACACATGGGCAGCAGAATAAGAGACACGGATGACGCGTTCCTCGCGGCTTAAGCAGCCTTAACCCTGTTTGCACCGTTACGAGTGAAAATAACAAACCGACACTATTCGGTCGGAGCCAGAATTTTCCTCTCCACTCTCCCGAGAGAGAGAGAGAGAGAGAGAGAGAGAGAGAGAGAGAGAGAGAGAGAGAGAGAGAGAGCACGACTGCGCACTGCTGCACGCACTGTCGGTGACATCGGTCTCGTTGCCACCGAACGCCCCCTCCCCTCCGCGGGGGGTAATTGTGGCACTTCTGCCGACGCACACGTGTGCGGCGCGTGGCCCGGCGCGTGCGGCGGCGTGCGGCGGCGTGCCGAACGCATGCAGGCGCGTCTACACTCACGTCTTCGCGGCGCGATCAGAGCAATGCAACGACGAGGGAGGAAGGAGGGGGGAAGCGTTAAATTAGTTTGGAGGGAGGGGGGGGAGGGGGGAAGCTTTCTTCTCCGTCGGCCACGATACCGTCGCAGCGCAGCACACACACACACACACACATATGCCGATGGCCGGTGCCGGTGCAGTACAGTCGGTGCACATGTGTGAACGGGCGCGGTGTGGAGGCAGGCCGCCAGGCCCCCAGGCCGCCCCCAGGCCGCCGCACCGCAGTCCGCGGTCCGCCGAGTGACCGTCCCCCCCGCCAAGACCCCTGCAGCCGCAGCCCCCCCGGTTAGCCGCAGCTATTAAGCCGTTGCCACCCGTGTCGCCGCTGTCGCCGCTGCCGCTCCGATTCGAACACCGCGCCGAGTGGGCGGGGCCGGCGGGGCGGTGCTCGTCGGCCAGGTGCCCCCGTGTTGACGCAGCTGCGGAGGAAGAGCACGACGGCCTGATGGGCCCGGACCCGGACCGGACGCGCGCGGCCGCCGCGTCGACGTAATAAAACCCCGGGAGGCGGGCTCCGGCGCCGCACACCGTCACCGTCCCCGACACCATGCTGGCGTACGTCCTCCTCGGCCTGGCGGCCGTCTCCGCCGTCAGCGCAGGTGAGGCCCCCGCAGACAAGCCCTGAGGGGCTGTTCAGAAAGTTACACGGCGGCCTAAATGCATAGGAGATGGACACTTGATTTTTTTTTCTGGTGGTTGGACCCATTTGGTTTTTGTTTTAGTGTCCGAGCAAAAAAAATGTGACCTCGCAACATCTTTTTTTAAAAATTCGTGCCGCGGTTAAGCAAGCGTGCGAGGTCAACCTTCCAGACGCTAACCCTCTGTGCTCTTGCAGACTGTTCCATCGACATGAACAAAGACCTGCCCAAGCACAAGTCCCCCCTCTTCCTGGAGGGCTCCGAGCTGTTGCTGCCCGTCCCCGAGGGCAAGAGCGGCGTGCTGCAGATCGCTAGCGGCCAGGAGGTCACCCTCGCCTGCACCGGCGCCAAGAACCAGGTCCGTGAGAGGAACAGAACAGTGCGTCGCCGCGGCGCAGCGAGCCGTCGGATCGCCGAGGTTCCGAGGAAGTGTCGCCGCTCGCCTAATCGCTCCGACTCCCTCCCTATCTCGACGCGACGCGGTCGCAGCCGGTTGATTCCGAACGCTGCATTTGTGGCGCTGTCTCTATCGCACTCATGAGAGAGAAAGAGACAGAGAGCGCGCGGGGTAGCGACACGCCAAGAGCTTAGCTCGCGCGGGGTGCTCCGTCCGACGCAGCAATAAGACGGGCAGGCGTGCAGATATGTTCAACATGGTCTACGGTTAGTGACACCGTTTCGATTCGGGAATTTTTGAAGTCCCTCTTCGTGCTAAGACACGGAGGGATCATCCATGGATTCGTAGCGCTTTTCGGCGGAGGGGGAGGGGGGGGGGGGAGAGGTTGGAAGGCAGAAAGGCTCTGCAGTCGTAAGCGTTCTCCGACGGGTCTGCTAGGAGTGTTATTATTACGGTTTCGAAACCGCAGGCCGATCGCCGCGCTCGACAGGTCCGACTCAGTTTCGCCGCTGCCGCCAGAGGTCGCCACGTGCGCGGGGCGCGACAGCCCCGAGCCCCTCTCTATCCTATCCCGCGGCGGCCTGTTGTGTGGCCCGCGGCGAGGGCTCCGCTTTGCGATGGTCTTGTACTTCCGCAAGCCCCCCGGCGCCGCCTCCCAAGTTCGAGACACTCCTAACTCATCCAGAGCGGGGAGGGGAGGGGGGGAGGTAGACAGACAGACACCGCGCGGGACTCAAAGGGCCGCGCTGTGAAATAAGCGAAAGCGGCGGCGTGTCGGGGCCGGGCTGGGGCTGCCGCGGGCCGCCTGGCAGCTAGGCAATGCTCGGCGGCCTGCGCGCACGGGTGTCCTCGCGCTGCCTACCCGCACGGCGCCCCTCGGCCCGCGGCGGCGCGCGGCCCACAGCGACAACGGACTGACACGCCGCGCCGCGCCGGCCTCCCCTCCCCCTTCCAGGTGTCCAAGGCCAAGGCCGCCGTGGTGTCCGCCACCTGCGACTCCGGAAGTAAGCTGAAGGTGAACGGCAAGTCCGTGGCCGTCGCCGACCTGGGCTGCTCCAAGACCGCCGCCTCCTCCCTGCGGGTCACCGACCAGTCCTGCGACGACGGCGGCAACATCGTCGAGCTCGGCTTCGAGGTCGGCGCCGAGTGGATCAAGCTGGTGGACCTGTGCCACCAGGTGGACGCCGGCCACACCCTGTGGGCCAAGCACACCGTCAAGGGTGCCGCCCTCGCCGGCGCCGAGGTCGAGTCCAAGCGACCCTCCTTCACGTGAGTACTCCGACGTCGCGGACCCGGGCCGCCCGCGAGCGTCACCCCCACTGACTCCCGCCGTTCTGTTCCGCCCCTGCAGCCGCGGTGACAAGGCCCTGTACAAGGGCTACAACCCCGACAACATGTACAAGCAGGCCAACCACAAGAAGATGCTGGAGACGGCGCTCGGCAAGGCCAAGGCCTCCGAGCTCATGGGCAACACCTTCATCGCCCGCGGCCACCTCGCCCCCGACGCCGACTTCGTCTTCGGCTCCTGGCAGTTCCTCACCTACTTCTACGCCAACGTCGCCCCCCAGTGGCAGTCCATCAACGCCGGCAACTGGCTCGCCACCGAGAAGAACGTCCGTAAGAAGGGCATCGAGCTGGGCCGCGACCTGACCGTCTACACCGGTACCGAGGGAATCCTCACCCTGCCCAACGCCCAGGGCGTCGCCACCCCGCTCTACCTCAACGACGACGACAAGAAGATCCCCATCCCCAACAACTTCTGGAAGGTCCTGTACGACGCCCAGACCAAGCAGGGTATCGCCCTGGTCGGCTCCAACAACCCCCTGCTCGACTCGGAGGACAACCTGCTCTGCAAGAACGTGTGCGAGGCCAACGGCTGGCCCACCATCCGCGACTACAGGAAGGGCCTCATCTACTGCTGCAGCCTGGCCGACTTCCAGAAGGCCGTCCCCCACGCCCCCAAGCTGTCCGCGTCCGGCATCCTGCAGGGCCCCCAGTAAACAGCCACGCCAAACGTAGGTTAGGCTTTAGGCAATAAACATTCTTATGTCCTATACTGTCGATTAAAGAAAAACGACCCTCCCTGTTAAACGCGTTGCAATATTTCGGGAACGCGCTCTTGTGCCGCGCAGTGCCCAGTCGTGCCGCGCCCGCCGCGCCCAACACTGAACACCTGTTCGAGAGGGCGGTGCTCGCCGCGGGGGGTATCGACGATGGTGGCCGGCGGCGGAGGCGGACGCCGGCCGCAGTGGCGCCTGTGGCTGCGCGTGCTGGAGGGGCGGCACGTCCGCTGGCGCGGCGTGGAGGCCCGGCTCGCGGTGCGGGCGGGGCGGCTGCTGCAGACGGGCGCCGCCCGCCAGGCCGCCTCCAGCCCCTACTACGGCGAGGTGAGGGCCTCGTCAGAGGTTAGGGCCGCTCGCCCCACCCCCTGACAGCGGTACCGAACAAGTTACAAATAATAATGTGGAAAAACCACTATGATAATTTTCTTGACAGAAGATTAATGAGGACTGATTTTTTTCTCTCGTAATAAAAAAAAGGAGTTTACATTCGAGTTTCAAGAGCCGCTGGAAGAGCTGCTGGACAAGACACTGGTGCTGTCGGTGAGTGGCCACGGAGGAGGGGCCGACTCGGGCGACCCGCGTCCTCCTGCCGCACCCCTCCGAGCGCCGACCGACACGCTGACGCACACGCTCACGCACACGCTCACACACACAGGTACAGCAGACGCGGAACCTCCTCCCGCGCAACAAGGTCCTGGCGTCGGTGGAGATGGACCTGGCCACCGTCTGGGCCTACCCAGGTACGCCGGCACTTCCCCGTCACGAGCACCCGGACACCCTCCCCACCCCCTCCCCCTCCGCAGCCCACCAGGTGGTGCACAGGTGGGCGGCGCTGTGGGCGCGCGGCGTCGACGGCCCCGCCGGCTTCCTGCTCGTCGACGTCGCCATCCTGGGCAGGGGCGACGCCCTGCGCCTGCCGCCGGCCGCCGTCGACAGCGGGCTGCTGCTCGAGTGAGTGACGTCACGACGACGTGTCGTGCGCGTCACGGCCATTGAGCCGGCCGCCAGTGTGGACTCACGTCAAGCGTGACGTCATTAAGCCAAAGAGGGTGTCTCCGTGCCGGCGGCCGTCCCGCCCGCCCCCAGGAACCTGCTGTCCCCGTCGTGGGCGGGTCCCGGGCGCCGCGCCAGGGCCACGTACCTCGTGCGGCTGTACCGCGCCGACGGCCTGCCCCTCCGCCGCCCCGCCCCGCGCCCCGAGGAGCCGCAGCCGCAGCTGGTCGGCGCGGCCAGCGCAGGTCAGAGGGCGGGGTTGACTCAGACGCGCAACGCGTATGGTGCTGGCGGGCGGTGCACAATGGGACGGGGTGGCATTAAGGCCCGGGCGGATGGCGAGGCCCCGCTCCTCCCCCCGACTCCGACTGTCGACTGTCCTGGAGTCGCGAGTGCCATCCGAGCACCGAGGTCAAGCGGGTAGTCGCTCGACCAAAACTTTCACACCTATTTCAGAATTTTCAGGGATTTTCCCGGACTGCAACCTTGATTTGTTTAAATTTCTGTGGCCGTTTTCGGTCCAACAGCCCGTGAGGGTGATCTATTTTTGCAATTCTGTCTCGGATTTTTTTTCCTCCGGCGCAGCCATGCGCCGCGCTGTCCGCGCCTGATGCAATATTTGTCCCCCGCGAGGCTCCCTTGTCGGGCTGCTTGGGCCTCCGGGCCGCCGGGCCGCGGCGCTGAGCGGCCGTCGCTGTGTGGCGTCACGCCTCTCTGGTTTGACGCAGCAGGCGGCAGTGGTGGCAGCCCCGGGGGGCGGGCCGCCGGGGAGGCGGGCGCGGTCAACACGACGGCTACCCCAGCCGCCCCCAGCCCGGAGGCCGGCCAGACAGCACCCCCCGCCGACCCCTCCGCCGACCCCTCCGCCGACCTCTCGGCCCGGACCCGGGCCCGGGCCCGCCGCCGGGAGAAGGCCCTGGCCGTGGGCAGGATGTCGTCGGCCCCCGCCCGGAGGCAGCGGGCCCGCGAGGCGGCGCTGGCGGACTGCAAGTGCCGGCCACAGTTCGACGTCCGCGTCGTGTTCGCCGGACAGACGGTAGACGCTGGTCACAAAACCTCACAACCCGGGGAACGTCAGAATAAAAAAATAAAACAAAACTACTCATGACGTACTGGACGTCGGCAGCGGGAGACGAGCCGCCGTGGCTGCGACTGCCGCCAGCCGGTCTGGGAGGAGCAGCTGGCCTTCGCGGACCTGTACCCTCCGCTGCACCAGGGCGTGCTGCTGCAGGTGCGCCGGGGCGGCGCCGCCCTCTGCGAGTACCGCCTGCGCCTGGACAGGGTCTGCGAGGACATGCCACCCGGTACGGCCCCGGCACGGTCCAAGAGTCTCTGTAGCTACGTCGTGCGCGGGCGTACATGCACACATCAGCAATTAGGTTTACTAAGATGACGCTAAATTAGAAAGTCCATTTATTTTACAAAATCGGAAATGTTAAAAATGCCAGGATGCAATTACAGGACTTCAGAAATCTCACCCGTATTATAATGATTTGTTCCGGACAGTTATAACAGATAGATTCGCTCCGTGCTCAGTGCCTGGACCCTGTCCACACACATGCAGCATGGGCAGTCGGCCCTTGGCGATCGGACATAACCCCCTGCAAGTCCACCCCACCAGACCGCTCGTGGGGTCGGAAAGGCTTTATAACCTGGCACAACCCCTCCCGTCCCCACAGTGGACAACGAAACCGCCCAGACATATGATGGTCCGGGCAGACGACATCAGCAGCGCGCAAAGCGCGCGGCAGTTGCACGGTGCCGCCATCTCGCGGCGCCGGGTCGAACTAGCCATGAGGTTTGGTGCCGAGGTAGTCGTGTGAGGCCAACAGAAACGCGCGGCGCGAAAAGTCGGCTGCCAGTTGCACGGGGGCGCCATCTGGTGGCGGCCACCTGTGCAAGGGGGGTGGAGGGTCGGTGGCCGCCACCAGTGGGCGCCACCGTGCAACTGGCAGCCGACTTCTCGCGCCGCGCGTATCTGTTGGCCTCACACGACTACCTCGGCACCAAACCTCATGGCTAGTTCGACCCGGCGCCGCGAGATGGCGGCACCGTGCAACTGCCGCGCGCTTTACGCGCTGCTGATCTCGTCTGACCGGACCATGATATGTCTGGGCGGTTTCGTTGTCCACTGTGGGGACGGGAGGGGTTGTGCCAGGTAATAGAGCCTTTCCGACCCCCCGAGCGGTCTGGTGGGGTGATGTCCGATCGCCAAGGGCCGACCAGCCCGTGCTGCACGCCATGTGTGTGGACAGGGCCCAGGCACTGAGCACGGAGCGAATCTATCTTTTTGTAACTATCCGGAAAAAATCATTATAATACGGGTGAGATTTCTGAAGTCCTGTAATTGCATCCTGGCATTTTTAACATTTCCGATTTTGTAAAATAAATGAACTTTCTAGACTCCTAGATAGCGTCGCCGGTACACTTTGGTTTTAATAATAATTTTTTTTTGTGTCCCCGCCACGCACGCAGAGCACCCTGACGCCGACGGTCAGGGCGGGAGCCTCTTCGGGCCGTGGTGGGTCGGTCTGCGGGGGCCGCGGGGGCCGCGGGGGCGGCGGGGGCCGCGGTCGGCGTCGGCCCGCAACATCTGGCGGGGCCGGCTGCTGATGTCGCTCTCGGTGACATGCGCCGACCACCAGCGCGCCGCCGCCGACAAGAAGGCCTCCGCCGCGGCCACCAGGGCGCTGAGGCAGCCCGCACCCGCCCCCCGGATCACAGAAGTAACTCGCTGCCTCCATTAAGAGGACACAGAGCGTAGGGGGGTGGGGGGGGGGGGGGGGAGCGGTGGCACGTGACAAGGGTTCGACACTGATGCGGGAGTGGGCGGGAGGAGGGAGGGGGGGGGGGCAGCCGGGGCCATGCTGATTCGCTGCTCATTCGAGTGCGCCCCCCATGCCTCATCCCGTTCCCGAGCGGCGTGAAACACTTTCCGAACGCATTCCTCTCGCGTCCGCTGTCTTTAGGTGCCGCTGACCCCCTGCCCTGCCCGCAGGCCAGCCTGTGGCGGCAGGCCGACGTGGTCCTGGTGGCCGTCGTGTGGGACGTGTTCTTGCTGGACCGCGGGCTGCTGGGCGCCGAGGCCGAGGGCGTGGGCCTGGAGCTGACCCTGGGCAGCGCGGGGGACCGGCAGCTGTGGCAGCACCACGACCAGGGTAGGCGCGGGGGCCACCGCCGACCTTGTCCTCGACGGTGATCCTGACCAGGGCGGCGGTGTCTGCCTGTAGACGTGGCCGAGCGGCAGCTGCGGCACAGCGTGTGCTCGGGGCTGCGCGTGCTCTGCCACGACGGCGTGTACCTCCACGCGGCCCTGGGCCGGCGCAAGCCCCTGCTCGCCGTCAGGACGCTGACGCCGGACCTCCTGGCCGACCTCAAGTGCGCCAACGCCCTGCACCGTCTCAGCGCCGCCCTGGTACACACACACACACACACACACACACACCGTCCGTCGCACAACTCTCTCCATCACCAGCCGCAGGACGCTTTCCTGAAGAATAAAATGCGCCCCTCAGTCCGAGGCGGTGCGCGCCGTGCGTCGGCTGCTGCGGGACGGGGACCGCGGCTGCGGCGGCCACCTCCACGGGGCCGTGTCCGCGGCCGCGGCGGGGCTCGAGGCGCTGGCCGCGCGCGCCGTCTCCTCGCACAACTCCCGGATGATGGTACCTCGAGCCGCGCTCGCCACGGCCACGCACTTGTTGTTGTTGTTGTACATCGTCGCACACATTTCCGCCGCTCCTCCTCCCCCTGCAGCGGCAACTGGTGGCGGCGGCGCGGTCGGTGGTGGAGGCGCAGCAGCAGGGCGTAGACGGCGGCGGCCCCCCGGTGCCCGGCCAGCTGTCCTCCGGCTGTGACCGCGCCGACGGACTGTCACGCCGGATGCGGCGCGTGGCGGACACGGTACCCACCGGCAGGGGGCGCCGGGCGGGGTAGGCAACGTGGCGGCCGCAGCGCACGGGTGTCGTCGTGTTGCCTACCCCGCACTCCACAGGCGCTCCGAGCCTGACCGCGGCTGGCCCCTGCAGGCGGAGCGCGGCGTCGGCGACGTGTTCCTGTGGCTGACGCGGGGGCGGCGCGAGCAGCGCTGCGCCGTCGTCTCCGTGCACGCCCGCGACGCGGTGCACGCCCGCGAGCCGGAGGGGCGCGGCCGGCGCGCCGGCCAGCTGAGCACGCTCGTGCTGCAGCCGGTGGCGGGCGGGCGGCGGGCGCGCGCCGCCGCCACGACAGCGGGCATGGCCGAGGTGCTGCTGTGGCTGGGGCCCCGGCGCGACGCCCACCTCGCCCTGCAGGGGCTGCCCGGCGGCCACGACGGCGACCTGGGCACACGGGGCAGGCTGTCGCTGCCGGACGCCGTCAACTACTCTGCCGAGCACGTGAGCGGGGCGGCCGTTGAGTCTGCCTGGTCCACACGAAATATATATGTACAGCGAGTGAATGTGTCGGCGACAGACGTACGAGTGCCGGGCGCACGTGTGGCACGGTCGCTTCCGGCCGGGCGCCGACCGGTCCGGCCTCGGGGACCCCTTCGTGCGCGTGGTCTGCGGGCCGCACAGCGCGCAGACACAGGTGGCGCCGGGCACGCTGGTGCCCAGCTGGGCGCGCGCGCTGCGCCTGCCGCCCTTCAAGGTGTGCGGCCTCCCGGACGACGTCCGCCGCCGCCCGCCCGCCGTCGTGCTCGAGGCCTGGGACCGCGACGCCTGCGTGAGTGCGAGAGAGATAGTAATACTATGCGATAATGTGTTAACCCCCGGTAAGGCGGTGGTGTTATTATCGTGCGATAATATTACAATAAATTAATAAAATCCAGTCAACGGGTTGGGCTGAGCAAACGAAGCATGAAAAAACAAAACTCTTTTTGAAAATTGGCTTTAGCTTTGCTTCAGAGTTCGTGGGACAGGATTCTTGACCCCCGTGCCGGCGGCGCCTGCGCGGACAGCGGGCCATTATTTTCAATACGAAAACCGGGCCGGCGGCACCGCGGCCCGCGGCCGCCAGGTCAGATACGCACTTGTCATCCTCCCCATTCCCATCTCTAACGCAGACGAATGAGTTCCTGGGGCGGGCCGTGGTCAGGCCGCGGGTCGTGCTGCTGGCGGGGCCGCGCGGGGCCGACGGGGGCCCTCCGGAAGCGACGCCACGCCCAGTGCCGGGCTCGGACTGCCCCGCGCGACACCAGCAGGCGACGCCGCCAGACCCGGAACCGGCAGCGAGCGTGACCGGAAGCGAGCCGGAAGCGGACGCTCTGTCGCTGTCGTCCCGGCAGACGCCGCGGAGCTGGGGGGTGCGGCTGGCGAGGGGCCTGCGGCGCGGCCGGGAGTGGGGCCACGAGTGGGGACACGGCTTGGGCGCCAAGTGGGGGCGGCGGCGGGGCCAGCGGCCGGCCGCGGACGAGGAAGCGCCGCCGCCGTTGTTGAGGGAGGAGGGCGGGGAGGGGCCGCCGCCGCAGCCGCAGCCGCCGCCGTCCCGGGCGGACCCGACGGCGGAGCTCCCCGACGAGGAGGCCGGCGTCGCGGTGCGCTGGGTGTCCATGGTGTCCGGCACGCGCCGGGCCGGCGATGTCCTCGCGGCCGTCCAGCTCGTCCAGGTCGGACACGATGAGGCCGCCGACGAGCCGCCCGCAGAAGCGGGGGACTTGATGGCGTTGACCACGGCCCGCTACAGGTACACCGCCACATCAAAGGACGGCGACGGGCTTCGGCCCCTGCACAGCAACTCGCCCCGCACCCCCGCTCCCCCCGCGCAGGCTGGACGTGTTGTTCTGGGGCCTCCGGTCGGTGCGGCCCGCCTGCGCCCCGGGGTACCAGCACGTGGCTCTGCACGTGGGCGGCGCCAGCCTCGAGTCGTGCCGCCTGGACCCGGCCGCCTCGCTCAACTTCCAGGAGCCGTTCGCCTCCCTCGACCTGGTAGGGCGGTGGGAAATAGCTAACCAGTATTTTACAAAAAGAAATAGAGGAGTGAATTTAATTTGAACAACGCGCCTCGTTTGGTGTGGGCGGGCAGGAGCTGCCGGTGGAGCGGTCGCTGCTGCCCGCCGTGCACGTCGTGCTGCTCCGGCGCGCCGCCCTCGGCCTGTGCCGGCGGTACGCCGCCACCCACCTCCTGCCCTGCGCCGGCGACCTGCTGCGGCCGGACGCGGACCCGGAGCCCTGGCCGTGGCTGCCCGTCACGCTGATGGGCGCGGGGGCCGCGATGCCGCAGCAGGCGCCGCCGCCGCTGCCGCCGCCGCCTCCGCAGCCCGCTTACCCCGACGAGGTCTGGCCCCACTCCGTCGACAGACCGCACTGACAGTTGGCGGCCTTGCTATAATGTCTCGACGTTCATCGCAGACGTCCTCCTCGGAGTCGGTCGCCATCGAGATGCCCGACGACGGCGGCTCGCTCCCGGACGGCGAAGGTCTGCCTGCGGCCCTGCGGCGCTGTGGGCGTGGCCGCGCACCGGGAGAAAGTCCCCGCCCGCTATGCGGCTGCCCTCCTCTCCTGCCCCCGCAGAGCCCCGGGCCGCGGCCGCCGGGGGGCTGCTGTCCCGGCTGAGGACCGCGGCGCCGCAGCTGCCCCGGAATCTGCGGAATGCGGGGGGCGGCGCGGTGGAGGGGGTCAAGATGCGACTGTCGGCGCTGCGGGGGGCGGCCGGCGGCAAAGGGAGGCGCCAGGACCCCCCGCGGCCCCGCGCCGACGACCCGGACCCGGACTGGTGGACGCGGTACTACGCCACCGTGCAGGCCAAGGCCGGGGTTAGCGCAGCCAGCGGCGTAGCGGCTTCGCCGCATAATCGGGACACGGCGGGCGATGAACACTGACTCATCTCGTGTGCGTCGCTTGGCTTGCCGCCAGGAGGGCGCGGAGGGCGCTGCCGCGAGCCGCGTTCACGAGGACTTCCTCCTGGAGGTACCCGCGGTGCCTCCCCCCCCCCCCCCCTCCAGCAGCACCCGCCAGCGCCTCACTCCGGCCCTCACCCCAGATCTACCCCGGTGAGCTGGAGGCGCAGCCGCAGTTCGACGGCTTCCAGGACTTCCTGCGCGTGCTGCCGCTGTGCCGCGGGAAGCACACGGAGGACTCCGTCAGTGACGAGGACCCCGATGACGACTCCGGGGCCGAGGAGGTGACGCCGCGGTGGCGGCCCGGGCATGGGGGCAAGGTCATGGCCCAGCTAAAGGTGGGGACGAACGGGGCCCTCGGTGGCGCCACGCTCGGCCGAGAGAAGCACATGGTCGGTTCCGAGTCAGGTGGCGATGCAGCTGCTGCCGCTGCGGGAGCCGGGCGGCGGTCGCGTCGGAGCCCGGCGGCCCCCACAAGCCCCCGCGCGCCCGCTGCCCGTCCTGGTGCGCGTGTACGTGGTGCGGGCGGCCGCGCTGCCGCCGCGCGACGCCAACGGCTTCTGCGACCCCTACCTCGTCGTCAAGCTGGGCCGGCAGCGCAGGGACGACGTGGAGCACCGCGTCTGCCAGAACCTCAACCCCGTGTTCGGCAGGTACCCGCGAGCGGCGCCAGCGAAATTTTAAAAATTAAATACCGAATAAATAGAAACTTGGGAGTGCCTCGGCCGTGTGAAGTGCGCGCCACGCTCCCCCAGGGTGTTCGAGTTCGAGGCCGAGTTCCCGCGCGACCACGAGGTGACCGTGCGCGTCATGGACTGGGACGCGGCCGGCCGCGACGACGTCATCGGCGAGACCCGCATCGACGTGGAGAACCGCGTCTTCTCCTGCCACATGGGCGGCTGCGGCCTGCCGAGGCGGTTCTCCCTGTAAGCGTCCACCCCCACCGCGACCCCGACGAGGCTCGGCTAGCCTCCGGACGGACTTCACCGCCCCGCCGGCGCTCTGTGTGTTCGAGGAAGGGCAACAGCCGCTGGCGGGACAGCCGGCTGCCGAGCGAGATCCTGGAGCAGGTGGCCGCCGACCACGGGCTGCCGGCGCCGCGGTACGAGGGGCCCGCGGTCACCCTGGGGGAGCTGAGGGTGGCCGCCGACCCCGGCGGTGCAGGTGGGCGGTGCAGCGGGGTGCGCGTCCCCGAGGGGGCCACCGTGGGCAGGATACACGGCGGCAAAAAAAAAATCAATAATGTAACGAAACTTTTGCAGGTGTTGTCCCCGCCCGGGCGACCCCCGCGTGCAGTCGCTCGGCCAGGCCCCGGCTCGGCTCGGCACATCCAATGGGTACCCGGCAAGGGCTGCGCAACAAAAAAGAAGGACGGAAGATTTGGTGGTGGTCTAGAAAAGGATGGGCGGTTTCCTTTTGCCATTGGGTGGAGTGAGATAGCTGAATTTCAAATGCGTTTTTACGCGAATTGTTACATTCTATAATTTTAAAAGTTGGTTCGCTGGCCGCCCTCCACGCGTGGTCCTCAATGCGGCTAAAAAAAAAATCAATAATGTAACGAAACTTTTGCAGGCGACCCCCGCGAGCACGCCGCCTTGGCCGCCCTCCACGCGTGGTCCTCCGGGCGGCGCGGCCGCAGCCTCGTGCCGCAGCACGTGGAGACGCGGTCCCTGTACCACCCCAAGCGGCCCGGCATCGAACAGGTCGGACAAAAACCTATCGGGCCGAGTTTTTCATTTTCGTCTCAAATCGGCGGGAGCGGAGCGAGTCTTGGTGTACGAGTCTGCCGCCCGTGGCGCCCCCAGGGCCAGCTGGAGCTGTGGGTGGACGTGCTGGTGCAGGGCGCGGGCCTGCTGCCGTTCCCCGCCGCCGTGGCCCTGGACCCGCCCAGCGCCTCGCAGTGGGAGCTGCGCGTCGTGGTGTGCGAGGCGGTGGGGGTCGTGGGCACGGAGCGGCTGCTGCTCAGCAAGGAGAAGGCCTCCGACGTGTACGTCCGGGTGAGGCAGGCGCGGCCGGGCGGGGAGCGTTGACGAGCTCGCGCCGGCCGGCCGCTGACCCCCGCCGCCCCGCAGGGCTGGATGTCGGGCCTGGAGCGGGACGCCCAGTCCACCGACGTGCACTTCGCGTGCCTGAGCGGCGAGGCAGTGTGGGGCTGGCGGATGGTGTTCCGCTTCCACCACGTCTGGCCCGAGGACCGCGTCGTGACGGAGGCGCGGGGCCGCGGCCAGCCGCAGGGCCGGCACCCGCCGCGGCTGCACCTGGCGCTCATGGACTACGACACCTTCACCAGCGACGACCTGCTGGGTGAGTGGCACCCGGCGGCCGCGGGCCGCGGGGGCAGTGGGGCGCGGACGGCCGTCTAGCCCACCCTCCTCCCCGCGGCCCGCAGGCACGCTGTCCCTGGACCTGTCCCGGCTGCCGCGCGGAGCCAGCTTCGCCTCCGGCTGCACGGCGCCGCGGCCCGGACCCGGCTCCAGGGACCCGCGGCCCACCGTCAACCTCTTCCTGACGAGGCACGCCGCGGGCTGGTGGCCCGCCCTCCTCGCCCCCGACGTCACCAAGCCGCGCTCCAAGGGCCTCGGGGTGGGCGCCGAGTGCCGCGCACCGCGCCATCAATTACTTACAACTTTGTCTTTTATTAAATAAAAAAGTATTGACGGGGCTTATTTCAGGGCAAACTGAGGCTGGAGCTGACGCTGCTTCCCGGCCCCACGGCGGACCACGACCCCGCCGGCCGCGGCCACGAAGGCCCCGCGGCCCTGCCGAAGCCACAGTGAGTCCGCACCCGCGCCGGTGCAGTGTGAAAAGCGAAGCCGCTGGTACTCGAACCCGCGCCGCCTGTCCTCCCAGGCGGCCCGCGGAGGCGTTCTCCATGCTGCGCCACCCGGTGATGGGCGTGTACCACTTCGTGTGGCGCCGCCACCGCCGCATGCTGCTCTGCGGCCTACTGGTGTTCCTGGCCGCCGTCTTCGTCCTCATCGCCGTGTACTCGCTGCCCGGCCTCCTCGTCAAGAAGATCCTCAACGCCTAGGGACGGCTTTTACGTGTTTATTTATTCATTTATTTTTGTACTGTACCAAGCCATGCTGTTATGTGTTACTGGACTTGCCTGTGTGCGTCTTCTGTATTTTGTATACTCTGTTTTATTTTCTGACTCTGTCGATCACTCCATCACCTCACTCTCCTTTTGTGTCATGATGTGTTCTTTTGCCTCGCAAAACTCTTTTAATGTAGCGCTGGTTTTTACTCTGCCTCTCCGATTTGATTTGCCCTGCGCGAAATAATAATAATAGTAATAATGGACGTCAATAAACTTGTTCACTCGCCGCACTCCCCGTCTATTTATTTATTTTCTCCTCTAAATCCCGGCTTTCATCGCCGCCACGCGCCGCCACGCGCCGCCACGCGCCGCCACCGACGTCACCGGCCCCGGATGATGATGTATGAAAGACGAGCCCCCCTCCATTCATCAGCAGCACCTTCAACAGCCATCAGCTCTCCTCCCTACCAGCTCCCCTTTTCGTCGTCTCACGTTCTCCCCCCGCTGCACACACGCACACACACACACACACTCACACACTCTACTTGCACGCCGCCCACCCTCACACCTCCGTATGAGCACCTTCGCAGGGATTATGTCCCCGCTGCCGGCCCGCACGTGGCGGCGGCCTCTGGGCCGGGGCTCCTTGGGACAAGAGCGCGGCGCCGGTGGACAGGAGCAACAGCAACATTATCAGCGACCAGTGCCCTGGTAGTCTGAGAGGACTTACACAACAGCTTAGCGAGGAACATAGAACGAGGGCGGAGGCGGGGAGAAACAAGTTTCAACGCACAAAAAAAAATACGGGCTGCGCTGCTTCATTACGAAGGAATAATGCTCTCAGACCATTTTAGAGAGAGAGGGGGGGGGGGGGGACTCGGTTGATATTCGTCGCCTTTTTTCCCCTGTTTTGTTTTTGTTTTACTCTCGTTGGCAGTTGGCAAATTCCCATTATTTCACGAGTCCCTGGCCACAGCTCAAACGCCGTTGACTCCCCCCCCCTCCCCCTTCTGCAGGCAGCGGACACACCAATTGAATAGACGGCCCTCCACGCCGCCCCTCGGGATTGCTGTATAATAATTCCATCGCGCCCCCGGTCCTTGGTCTCCGCGCTCCTCCCCAATAATCTGCCACTTTCTGCGTCGCCGCGTCCTTGCAGCCTCCCAGCCTTCCCCGCGGCTTTGCAGCCCAATGAGGGAAATAAGGGGTGTTGACGTTGTCGCCGAGGTGACGACGAGTGAGGCTGGGGGCCGGCGGCCATGCTGTTCGGACGGCGGAACCGGAACCGGAACAGGGCGCCCAACAGCAGCGCGTCCCGGCGGCGCGAGACGAGACGCCTCCCCCTTGTATTTCCGCTATTTTCCAAGCAGGCAGCGGCAGCAACGCTACGGCGACGCTCTGCGTTATTTGCCGTCCCGGAGCAAATAAATATCGTGACGCGACGCGAGGCGCGAAATGCAATAACCAGTGAAATAGCTTTTCGTTTGTTTTCCAGGCCCCTTTTCCTCCTCCTCCTCCTCGTGTTTTGCCTCTCTCCCTCTCCTTTGCCGCTCTGGATATTCGTGGAATGTCGCCCTCCTCCCGCGTCTAAACGCGCACCTCGCCTTGCCCGCCCTGGCCGCGTCCCTCCAAAAAAGTGGACCTGGCAGTTCAATCAGAGCACGGAGCAGGAGCACTCCGGTCCTTGCCTGCTCCGGCCCCCTTGCGGCGCCTTGGAGACACTGCTTGCTGCTGCCGCCGCGTCTGCCGAGGCTTCCATCACAGCAGCAGGGTGATCCACATCGAAGCAGACTGACGTCGCCCCCGTCCCACCAAAACCCAAAACCCAACCCCCCACAAAACTCCCTCCGGCAAAGCTCTATCATCTCCACTGAACCACGGCTGCCACTGCAACACCACCAAATCACGCGTCCCGCAGACCTTATTATTCAAAGGGTGGTGTTGGTGGCCTCTCTCGCTCTCTTTCTTTCTCCCTCCCCCCCTCTCTCTCTCTCTCTCTCTCTCTCTCTCTCTCTGACGCCAACGCACCTCCCCTTTCACCATCGCATCGCCCTCTGTCACTCCCTTCTAACGTCAGAAGTACAATCGCGTCCCCGTTAGACACTCCGCCCTCTCTCGCCCCCCTCCCTCCCCCTCCTCCTCCTCCTCTGCATCCCTCCCCGAGAAGCCCCTCCCTCCCTCCCTCCCTCCCTCCCTCCCCTCTCCGCCTCTGCCTCGCGGCCACACTGTTGCGAGCCCCCCCCCCCGGCTCACGCCCCTTTTACGCTTCACCCCTGCACTGCTCAGTTCTCGGCCGAAACTCGCTAGCGGTGGTACCACCTTCCGGGTCGGGCAGGACCTCGGGCAGGGCACGGAGGAGCGTTGTCGGCGGCGGCCTCGGCACCGCACCGTCACACGCGAGTGTCGCCACGCATCGTCGCGCGCGTCGCGGGGGGTCGCGCGGGGGTCGCATCCCGCCCCCTCTGAAGGCCGGCGGCGGCAGCCCGCCGACCACACTCGTTTTGGGGCGCAAATACTCCGCGCCGCAGACCGCGCACGCACGCACGCGGCCGACGGCGGCCGTGGAGGCGCGGCCTCCGGCGTCATGGCCCCGCGACGGCCGCCCCCCCGCGTGGAGGACGGCCCGTGTCCGCGCGTGTCCGTGGAGTGAGAGGGCCAGCAGGGTGCCGCACGGCCACCGTCGTCGGGGCGGACACCGCGATGGACAGGCTCCCGGACTCGAAGGGCTGACGACGGCGACCTGCCGGCCGGCGACATGCCCCACCGCCAGCCCGCGGCTTTGAGGTCAGCGCTGGGGTCAGGGGTCAGCGCCTGCGGGCCTGCGGGTCAGCGGCGGCGGCCCCCGTCTTCACCAGCTCTCTGCACTTTGGCGCTTTGTTTGCGCAGCTTTGCTACACTGGGCCGGCTGGTAATCAGCGGAGGGGGAGGAGGGAGGGGGGAGAGGAGGAGGAGGGGGGAGGAAGCGAGATGAGGTCCCGCACGTCTCTCTCCCGCACACACCTCGGGACACACCTCCGCCAGATTGGGTAATGAAAACTCGGTGCTGTGACGTTATCGAGCACACGGCCCCTCCCCCCCCCCTCCCCTCACAAGGCGGGCACGCTGCGCTAATTAGGGATTCCCAGAGAGCAATTCCTGTCGTGCAATTTTCAGTCTCCATATCACCGGTATGGCAATAATAATAATAATAATGAATCCCTATTTTGTTTTTAAATTAAAAAAAACAACGGCTCTGTGTGGGGAGCTTGTTAAGGAGACGGACTTCACTGCGGCCGGCATTATCTGCATCGGCCGGCTGGGGAGAGTTGGGGGTGGGGGCGGGGAGGGGTTGCTCTATGACCAATTACTGCTCCGGGAGAGGGGCGGCACGAGGAGGAGGGGGGGGGGGATCCGAAACCCACACACACACACAGTGGGCCGTAAATTGAGACCTTGGTTCCCTGCCAGAGAGCGCGGCCGGAAGGGAGGTCGCAATCAAATCTTTATTGTGCTCGTTTGAGGTAACCCGACGGGCATCGGGCGGTGCGTGAGCCGCTGTGTGCGCTGTAGAGTTCTGGACGGGGCGTGGAGACGCGTGCGTGTGTGTGCGTGTTGTGTGTGTGTGCGTGTGTGCGTGTGTGGCGCCGCCGCCTCCTGCACGGCACCTATGCCGTGCCGCCGCCGCCAGCCGTGTGACCTTCACGTCCGTCTGTAACCACCCTGACCCCGTCCCCTGAGGAGTTTAAACCCATCCTATCTGTCCTTTTTTTACCCTCTCCATGCCTCCTCTCTCTCTCTCTCTCTCTCTCTCTCTCTCTCTCTCTCTCTCTCTCTCTCTATCCATGTCCCTCCCTCCCTCTCGCATAATTACGCAGGAGAGCGACACAAAAACGTCCCCTGCTGCACAGTAAACATGCAACCAATAAAATATTGCCGGCTAGTGGCAGAAACAAAAAAACGGAAAACGAAAATATTCACTGTTTTTGAACAAGAAGAGTGAGATCTGTGGCGGGCGTCTTGTGCGTCTCTCTCTCTCTCTCTCTGTCTCTATCCCCTCTCTGTCACCGTCCCTCTCGGACTCTCTGTGGACCATCGGGGCTGGCCGTGGCGTTCATTCACTTCTCCGTCTCTGTCGCTCTTCCAACCGGACCCGAACGCCGGCTCGGCACATCGCGGGGCGCACAATTAAGTGAAGACCCTCCCCCTCCGGCTCTGTCTCTGTCTCTGTCTCTCTCTCTCTCTCTCTCTCTCTCTCCCTCCGTCTATTTGCCAGACAGCCGAACCCTCGCCTCGCCACGATGCCCCCGCCCCGCGAGCGAATGTACCGCGCGCCCAACCACATCCCTCGTACTACAAACTAATCAGCACGGCACACGGGTATGGGGACACCGGCCGGCGCTGTCGCGCGGGGTCTCGACAGCAGCTGCGCCGTATACCCCCCGCTCGCGGGAGCCGGGCCGGGCAGACCAGCTCGTTTTTCTTTCGCGAGAGAAGCCGTTTTTCGTAAAGCGCAATAATGGAGTGACGTCCACCGCACACATACACGGGCCGGAAGTACTTATGCGTTATGGATGTTCGTCGACCGGGCCCTGTCATGGTTACCACCTCGAAAAAAAAAAGAGGGGGAACAATTCTCTTGTCAGACCATATAGAGGGTGCGACGCCAGGTGTTGCGGCAGTGGTGGTGGTGGTCATGTCAAACTCATCGGCCGATAATCAGGGGCCAAATACTCGCTGTTGCTATCTGTGGAGCCCCTTATCAGGGGGTGGGGGTGGTGCGTCTCGGGCGCCACCCCCCCCCCCCCCCTCCCCCCGGCGCGACCACGACGAGTTACACCACCACGCGAAATAAATGCAATTCTGGGAATGGGATTTTTGTGACGACAAAATGTTCGGTCAAAGAAATTTTTCTGTTCCCAAAACGAAAAAAAAATTATGCTGCAATTAAAAGAGAAAATGGTTGACCGAAACACGTGTTTCGTTGAGGCATAACTTAATTTTTCGCTGTGGTGGCAACATTCAGAGAGTTGGCCGTTTGGTTGTCCGGACAAAGATGTTTAGTTGTGCCGACCAAACGCCACCAGACGGTGGTCGCCGAGGCTGTGACGACGGGGACGTGACGTGTGTTGCAGGAGGGCCCCCGCCGAGGACTCCGGCCCGGACACGCTCAGGGACTCGGCCAAGCACGCCGGCGACATGCACTCGGACCTGCGCCCCTTCGACGGCCACAACAACCGCCTCAGGCTCCACCGGCACCACCGCGGCGCGCGCCCGGGCCCCGGCGGCCCCGGCGGCCCCGGCGGCCTCGGCCCGGTCCTCGAGCACGACCTCCACGTCGGCCAGGGCCGCGGCCCGGACGGCCTCATCGGGGGCAGCAAGACGCCCTTCATCAAGGTAGTTGGTGAAACCCAAAGCACGCGGCAAAGAGGTAAAGTTTCCGGGTCGCGTTCGGAATATGCGAGAAGCGGGCCGGCGGCGGCGTCGCGCAGAATCGCTGGTATTTGCCATCACGGATTGATAAGGACACCAAACCTGTGATAGGGACACGCTCAGGGGAGGCAAGGGGGGGGGGGGGGGGGAGGGGTCCCGACCGCGACACCCGCGGGCCGTCCAGTCCGAAGGCGCCCATCCCCAGTGCACCATGGTGGCCGGCTGCACCAACAATGTGAGTACTGTATACCGGTGCTCTCCCATCCCTTGCTACATACTGTGCAAACTGTGAACGGCCCACAGGTCACCGATACCGACTCAGGGGCAAGTTGTGCAGCGACCGGATACGGAAACATTTTTGCTTCGTTTATTGTCCCGTGTCCGACTGGAAATTGACTGTGGGCTGCGGCGGGGGAGTGACTGACGACCTCGCTCATTTCTCCCTCCCTGCAGGAGATCTCCACGTGGGGCAGCATCTGGACGAGCGCGCCCCGCCAGGGCCGCGGCCAGGAGTCCAACGACAGCAGCGCGACGGCCTTCGAGCCCGGCTACCCTGACGCCATGGGCCAGCGCCAGAGCAAGGAGGCCTCGAAGAAGGTGCGCGACGGCACGCTCTCTCCCTCTCTCTCTCTCTCACTCACTCTCCCTGGCCCAGCACCAACACCCCTCCGTAGTGCATGCCGCATGGCGGGCTCCGCACGTAACGCTTCTGCACGGTGTTCCCTGCAGGTGGCCGTCAGAGACAGCCGCGGCTCCCCGGACCCCGAACAGGTGACGTTCCTGCCCAAGGACAAGGAGGCCGGCGCCAGGCCCAGCGTGGTGTGGAAGAGGAAGGTGAGCCGACAGGGAAGGGAAGGGGCCGCTGCTGATCCGCTTGATCCCCCTTCCCCTGCGTGCGTGGCGTTGTGTACCTGCCGACGCGGGGCAAACACCGGCGTTAAGAGCGTCAAGAGTCAAGGGCTCGTCGGGGTCGATGAAGGTGGCAGAGCGGTGCGTAGGCGTCGAGAGCGCAGGGCGGGCAGGGCCGTCGGCCCGTCAGTGGGCACCGGGATGGCCGAGGCTGCCGAGGCCCAGGTCGAGGCCTTCAAGTGGAGCCGGCACGAGCGGTCGTGGCCGCGGTGCGTCGTGCAGGTCGTCGCCGTCGACTGTCGTAGGCGCTCCTGCTGGGGCGACACCGGGGCCAAGGTGGAGGACAGCGTCGGGATCCTAGAGCACCCCGCGCAGCTCGGGGTCTGTGGTGGCCTGGGGGTTGACGGCGACGATGTCCTCGCCGGCGACGCTGTCGAGGACGCCGTCGTCGACGACGTGCTCTACAGCGACGGTGAAGTGACGGGGATGGCAAAGGTGACTGCGCTGCCCGCCGCGACGGCGGCGACTCACATTAAGACGCTCGGCCAGTTTTCTGCTTAACGGCCCGACTCGGAAACGTTGCCATGCTCATTCCACACGCTTCGCTGCCCTCGCTCTCGCAGCGCCTGGTCCTGGCGGCCCAGCAGACGGGCACGCACGCAGTGAGTACTCTCTCCTGCGGTGAAATCGGCGGGCCGGCCACCGAGTTTTATGATTATTCATGTCGTTCGTTACCCATCCAGATTCCTACTTTTTGCTTATTTACTATTGGCTGCCTTTCCCCTGACACTTTCTTCGTTTTCGCCCTTTTTTGGTTCTTTCTTCCCGTTTTCCAGTGTTGCATTCACACACTCCTTCTCGTGTTGACGTGGTTGCCGTGCTTCAGTCGCAGCTCCTCGCCGGCTTCTGGAGCCGCACCATGCCGGAGCCGCAGCGGCAGGACGCCGTCGGCTCCGCCGGGGACGTCGTCCTGCACCACCGCAGCACGCCGTCGCTCAACGGGGCGGCGGGCAGCGGCGGCGGCTCCCCCTACACCTCCGTCTTCATACCCGACGCCGCCGACGCCGCGCCCGCCGTGCCCGGCCCCCCCGTCCACGGCGAGGTCTGCCTGCTGACCGAGTCCCCCTTCCGCATCCTGAGGGTGAGTGCCGGCAGAGGCAGCGCCCGGCAGGGGCACATGTGCATGTGCGGGACGTGCGGACGGGGCCATCTTTACGGGCGGGTCGCGGCCGCCGTTCGAGACATGTGCATGTCTGAGTTGTGGGCCGTCCGTGCGCGAGTATGGCGGCACGCACGCGCGCACGCACGGCCGCGGCGGCCCACGGTAGTTCCCCGCCCCGCCGCCAGATGGAGCGCGCGTCCAACCACCACCGTGGGGAGGCGTAGCAGCACGCAGGCCTACCCCGGCCGCTTAGTGGCGCTAGAACAGCAGCGGCCGCGTCGGGAGGTCCCGGCAGAGGCGCGGAGCGCAGCCCAGCGAGCGCCTGCGGATGCCGGGGTAGGCCGGCCCGCACCGCACGCGTGCATGCGGCGCGCGTGGTGTGCCTACCCGGCAGGCGCCCTGGCAGCCGAGGCCGGCCTGGCTCGCGGCGTCGCCGGGGTCCGCGGGCCGGTGTCCTCGTAGGGCGGCCCAGTGGTGATGGATTAACGATGTTAAGAGGACGACAGGACATGAAGGTCAAGCCGCGGCGGAGTCGGAGAAACGAAAGCGGCGCTCGGATTTTGGGGGGGAGGGGGGGAGGGTCCCCTGAATATGGCGGCGCCCCGTATCGCTTACCGAGAAGGCCGAGGTCCTTGAATCGGCACCGCGGGCCGCCGTCAAAAGGTGTCACATGACACTTGCGTGGCAGTCGCGTGCCGACGGCGGCTCCCCCAGGACCGCGACCACGTCATGCATGATGCAGGGCAGATCACAGTGACCGCGGCCTCGACTCCAAGGCCGGCGGCGCGGACTGCCGTGTCTTACCCCGGTGGGGTCGCTGGTGCTCCATTCGTCCTGGGCGCCGTCTGCCCCGCCGTCAGCCCCCTGTCATAGCACCCCGTCAGCACCCGTCAGGCCGCGGGGTCGGCGGCGGCACGCTCCGGCGCACCCCACGGCGCGCGCCGTCAAACGCCACTTTCCCGCTCCCGTTCGATTTCACTCACCCGCGCGCCGCGACACGGCCACCGCCGTGTCCCCTTGTCGGGAGCGGGAGAGACGCGGCGCCCGACATTGTTTCGGAGCGTTCTCCGGAGGGGAGGGGGAGGGGGCTCATTCGCCTAATGTATAGCGTCGCCGCCGCGGCAGCCCGGGGCCCCGGAGTCGGGCAGCGACCGCCTTACCTTACATAACCGCAACCTCCGGGGCAACCAGCCCAGAGGCCAACCACCTGCTCGGCAAGGCTCAGGGCTGTCGGGGTTGTGATGTGGCGTGGCGTGTTGGTCGTGGCGCTGCGCCCGGAGACAGAAATATACTTTGTTTCGAAGGTCGGAGAGAGAAGCCCGGCTGTGAACAGCCATTAATATTTATTTTCAATTAATCAATTTATTTTAATTTATTTATTTTCGTCGTGGTGATGTTGGTGGGGGCCCACGACCCCGCGGGTTTGGCCGGGCTGACTACAAGGGACGGACGAGGGGACACGGCAGCCGGCTGATGGGCCTCCCAAGGGGGTTCGCTGCCCGCCACGCCCCGCCACGCCCCGCCACGCCCCGCGTACCCGCGGACATGACACGCGAGCGTCGACAGCCGGCTGGCCGTCGGTCGCCCCGCAGAAGACGGTGCTGCCAGTGGCCCGGGCCCGGCCCGGACCGCGGACTGGTCTTCAGTCGGGTGCCGCAGTGCGGGCGGGGCAGGTCCTCGCGCGGTCAGACCACACCGGGCAGGCTGGAGGCCGCGGCATGGGGCCCGCGGGTCCACTCGACCTGAGGCCGCGGTGACATAACGACACGCCGTCGTCGACATGACGGTGGCCACGGTGGCCGCGATGGCCGAGAGCCAGCACCTCCCCGACGACAACCGCGCCAAGGAGCAGCAGGCCGTCGGCGGGGAGGGTGGCTTCGTGCCGGCCTCGGCAGGTAATGAGCCCGCCGTCCGCCACGCCCCGCGCCTCACGCGCGCCGCCACGCGCGCCGCCGCCCCGACTCCATGGCTTCAGCCCTCGCCGCTCCCCGTTTTCATTTCTCCCATCTGCCAGCACCGAATCCCTCCATTTGCGTCCGCGCACTTATTGGTCCCTCCCCCTCCCCCCTCCTCCACCACGCCCTCCGCACAGCATCCCGACGTTCTGCCCTGTCCCGCTCCTGTCAGTCGCCCGGGGGCCGCCCTTGCGACAGTATCGCCGCCAGCGAGCGCCAGGCGCCAGAGCTGCTCTGCCCCTCAGCTCCCGCCGGCCCGGCATGGGGAGGGGCGGGGAGCGGGGCGGCGGTGCGCGCGCGGGCCGCGGGGGCGCGTGGGGGCCGCGTGTCGTCACCCCGACGGCGACGACGATGACGGCGTGCGGCGTGCGCCCCGCTTTCTGACTGAATAACCGGCGCGTGCGCCGCGCTGCAGTAGCGGGGCAGGGCCGCGGCGGTGCGGGCGGCCGGCGGCGCTGGCTGCCGCTCCTGGCCGCCGCCAAGACCGGCGACATCTCTGCCGACGCCGCGGGGACCGGCGCTGCGGCCGGCTCCCTGAGGCGCGACGCCATCGAGGCCTCCATGCGCGCCAAGAGCTGGAAGCGGGTGTTCCTGGGGCTCAGCTCGCTACGGACGCAGCCCCTGGACGAGCTCTGCAAGGTAACGGGGGCGCGCGGCGGCCGCGGCCCCGCCCACGCTGCCCGCGTGTCTCGCGGGGGCGTCTGATTGACTTGCGGGAAGCGAAACGAGTTCTCGAGCCGCTTTCTCGCCAGTGACAGTGCGAAGGACATACAGGCGAGCGGGCGGGGCGGGGCTGGGCAGGGCGGGAGAGGCGCCGCTCCGCCGTTACTGTTTTCAAAGTGGTTTGCGAGTGTTGTCTGTAAGTGCCGAGACTTTGGGCTCGTAAAGATGGGGACGGCGAGGGAGAAGGGATCCGCCGCGCTGCGAGAGAACTCCTCCGGCCCGAGATGCTGGGGCGCTGGGACGCTGGGCTGGCGGCTGGGCGGCCATGCCTCATCGGAGGATGGATGTGACCCGCCTTCTAATTGCATTCAATTGTGTGTACGCGGCCGGCCAGCCTTGACAAAGCCGCGCCTCAAGTCGGCGGGGCCCCCCATGACGCATGTCCTGCCGAATAATCGTCTGGGTCATTAACCAAAAAAAAAATGTCTTCTGTGGTATTCGAACCCGTTCCCTCGCGGCAGCGACATCGAGTTCTGATCCTGACCCTGGCCGACAGGCGGCGGAGAGCGGCAACCTGGAGGACTTCGCGCGGCTGCTCGTCGCCGACCCCCGACGGCTGACGGTCCGCGACTCCCGCGGCAGGGCGGCGGTCCACCAGGCGGCCGCCAGGAACCGGATCAACATCTTGCAGTTCATCGTCGCCAACGATGGCGGTGGGCGGCCACTCCCCAAACCACCCCGTGATTCATGAGTTGTCTTCTCGCTCAGGAGGTTTGCTGCTGTTTGACACCGGACCTCTGTCCGACCCCTCTTCATTGCAGACCTCAACATCCAGGACAAGGCGGGCAACACCCCGCTGCACCTGGCCGTGGAGGCCAACGCGCTCGAGGCCCTCGAGTTCCTGCTGTCCAGGTGAGTGTGGCCGCCGGCGGCGCCTGCCGCCCTGCTCTTTCCAGCGGACGCGGCCGCCTGCCTGCTGCCGGCCGCCGAGCGGGACGCCGCGCCGCGCCCCCCGCGCGCGTGTGTGTGCGTGTGTGAGTGTACGTGTTGTGTGCCCGTCTCCTCAGAGCCCAGCCCGTCTCTGGCCCCGCCACCCCCGACAGCCCCGCCACCCCCGACGGCCGCGGGGCCGCAGCCACCAGCGCTGGAAAGCCCGGCGCGAAAATCCTCCGACTCGGCTCTCGCAGGGCGCGGCCACGGTAGGGGAATGCTAGGAGGCGGCCACATGAGACCCGTTGTTAGCGAGCACCTGTAGGCTCACGCGCCGCCACGCGCCGCCACGCGCGCCACGCGCCGCCACGCGCCGCCACGCGCCGCCGGTCCCCTCTGCATGAGAGCCGCAAGGTGTTGCGTTTTATTATAGAGCTAGACACGCACTCAGTGTGGTTAGACTCGCAGCCCGGCTCCCGGCTCGGCCGTCGTCTCCTAGGGTCAGGTCCTGCCGGCGAGCGCCCCGGCACCGCCACTGTGCACAACGAATAACACCCCGGAAAGCGAACGCCGCCGACGACGGAGCGTTGACTGAGGGCGGTGACTGACGGGGTGCCTCCGTGTCCGCAGCGCGGTGGACACGAGCATCCTCAACGAGAAGCACCAGGCGCCCATCCACCTGGCCACGGAGCTGAACCACGTCTCGTCGCTGGAGGTGATGGGCCGGCACAAGGACAAGGTGGACGCCATGCTGGGCGGCGAGCACGGCCGCACCGCCCTGCACATCGCGGCCATCTACGACCACGACCAGTGCGCCAAAGTCTTGGTGAGGCACAAAAAGCGCGCGCTCTTTTCAACATTTCGATTTTTTTTTAAATGTTGGAATTTAAAAATTTTAGAAAAAAGTGCGGCCCCCAAAATATAGACAGTAAAAAAAGGCAATACATAAATTTGCGAACACACGCTGATATTGGGACTGGCTTCTCCCTCGGTTACGCAGATCTCCAACTTCTCGGCGTGCCGGCGCAAGGCCTGCGCCAACGGCTTCTACCCGATCCACGAGGCGGCCAAGAACGCCTCGTCACGGACCATGGAGGTGATCCTGCAGTGGGGCGAGGCCAACTGCATGTACACCCGGGAGGAGATGATGTCGCTGTACGACGCCGAGGGCAACGTCCCGCTGCACTCGGCGGTGCACGGCGGGGACATCAAGGTAGGCGACGGCCGGCGGCGCGGGGGAGGGGCGCACACTGCCACCAACACATCAGGGTTGTTAAAGTTTAAAAAAAAAAATGCAAAAATGGGTGGGCACTACCTCGTCCCAGGCCTCCGCCTGGAACCCTCCTGCTTAACTTCGGTGTTCGAATGGGAACCGGTGTACCAGGTATCGACCGCCGCTAAGACACGGGCACAACGCAGCGGCCTTTTTCAGGGGCACGCTTCCGCAACGGTCAATGTAGCCCCCTCCGCCAGCCAGATTTCCGGAATCAACTCCCTTCGACTGGCTGGTTGGTCTGTGGCACTGCGGCCACTCCCGAGCGGACTGGGGGGGAGGTAGGCTTTCCTATATCGTACACAGCCGAAGCTGCTGTACTTCACGACGAACCCTAGTCGCGACGGCGTGTCCTCGTCTGCCAGATTCACAGGGAGCGAAAACGAAGGTACCGAACCCTAGGTACCCCCGTAGCATACACCCGAGTCTCCGAACCAAGTTTCCTTGGTAGACACAGAGCCCCCCCGCCGGAAACCCCGGGCGACCGAGAGAACCTCGGACCCGGGAACGGGGGTAAGCCCGACCGTGCCGCGGGAATCTTCAAGTTGAAACCCAACGCTTACATCTCTCAGTGACGCAGCGCGCACGGCCGTTCAGACAGCCATACCGACGCCACGTTCGGAAGTATATTTTACCCTCTGTCTCTCAAGCGCAGACTCACGAAAAATTTTAAGTAACCGACACGCATCGAACCCACGACCTTCCGGTTACCGGTCAGGCACCTTACCGATGCGGCCACAGAGCCGCGATGTTGGGAACGCGCCCCCTTTACTTTACACGCCGTCGTCTTATCTGAGCCGACAGAAAAATAGCGCGGATCGGCAAAGAGTCGAACCCTCGACCAGCCCGTCGCCGAGCGGACCCGCTGACCACGCGGCTACCGAGCCCCGATGTAAACCCGTTTGCTACAACCCCTTCTCGTTGTGCCCCCGCAGGCCGTGGAGCTGTGCCTGCGCAGCGGCGCGCGCATCAGCACACAGCAGCACGACCTGAGCACGCCCGTGCACCTGGCGTGCGCGCAGGGCGCGGCCGACATCGTGCGCCTCATGTTCAGCATGCAGCCGGGCGAGAAGGCGCAGTGCCTGGCCTCGTGCGACGCCCAGAAGATGACGCCGCTGCACTGCGCCGCCATGTTCGACCACCCGGACATCGTCGAGTACCTGGCCGTCGAGGTGAGCCCGACGACACGCACAGCACCGCGGCACCCCCACACCGCAGGAGGACTCGCGGTTTTTTTTTTCACGTTCAAGCTTGAGTTATTATTTTTATTATTTGAAGAGAGAGAAAGAAGGGGAGGGGGGGGGGGGGTTGAAAGAAGACAGTGATGTGTGCGAGTGCGTGCACACTGTATAGTACGAGCTTAGCCGTAAAGGCGAGAAAAGGGAGAGGTTTGGAGAGAAATAGAGAGGCCGAGCGTGTGCCTGTGAGAGAGAGAGAGAGAGAGAGAGAGAGAGAGAGAGAGAGAGAGAAAGTCCATCTCACCCCCACGTATTGGCAGGGCGCAGGCCGCGGTCTTCCGCCGCCTGTCAGCGCCAGTCTTTTGCCAGTGTGTGAGAGGTGGTGTTCGGACGTATGGCGGCGGTGGGGATTTTCGGTTGCGAGAGCACCATAATCCTGTTGCCGCAGCGGCGGCAGCGGGGCGCAGCGGGGCCTCAAGCTGCACGCCCCGTCGCCCCCGGTGGCTCCTCGTCCTCCTCGCTGCCCTTCCCTTCCTTCTCCTCCCCCTCCTGCCCCTCCTCCCGCTCCTCCTTCCCTCTCCCTCCATTCCCTCCTCCCTGTTCGCCGATATTCCATTCCATCTGTGGCCCCTTGCCGCGGCCCCTGCATGCAGATTTTTATTTCCGTATAAAGAGCGTCGGATTTGGTGTCGCCCCGTCGCCGCGGGCCGGGCCGGGGGCCGGGGCTCTGCCGGCCCTTTTCCCGCGCGGACCTAATCAATTCAAAGTCCGCCCGGCCTTGCTGCCGGCATTCGAACCCGCGGTCCGCTTTGCTCTGCCGCAGGGCGCCGACGTGAACGCCAAGGACAAGGAGAGCCGGTCGCCGCTGCTGCTGGCCGCGTCGCGCGGCGGCTGGCGCACCGTCATCGCCCTCATCCGGCTGGGTGCCAACATCCGCGTCAAGGACTCCAACTCGCGCAACGTGCTGCACCTCGTCGTCATGAACGGCGGCCGCCTGGACGAGCTGGCCTCCGCCGTCATCAACGTGAGCTTCGCGTCGTGCGGGCGGTCCGCCCCCCGGGTGGCGGTGAGGTAGGTGCTGACGGCGGCCGTCTGTTGTCCAGGCCAAGGCGCAGAAGGACCTGCACGAGCTCCTCAACGAGAAGGACTCGGCGGGCTGCTCGCCGCTGCACTACGCCTCGCGGGAGGGCCACATCCGCTCCCTGGAGAACCTGATCCGGCTCGGGGCCGTCATCAACCTCAAGAACCACAACAACGAGAGCCCCCTGCACTTCGCGGCCAGGTGGGCGTGGCCGTGGGCGTGGCCGTGGCCGCGGGGGAGGGTTTGTCGCCGGCCCGTCCAGCCCCGCACTAACACACCCCGCTTGTCGTTGGCAGGTACGGCCGGTTCAACACGGTCCGGCACCTGCTCGACTCGGAGAAGGGGTCCTTCATCATCAACGAGAGCGACGGCGAGGGCCTGACGCCGCTGCACATCGCCAGCCAGCAGGGTGCGCCGCCGCCGGGGAGCGCCGGCCGCGTAGGCAACACCACGGCACGGGTGCGCTGCGGCCGCGGTGCTGCCTACCCGGCCGGGGGCTCCGCCTGCCCGCCCCCGGCGTGCTCAATACTGCCCTCAATACCCGTCCACCGGAGGACCCCGGGGGAGGGGGGGGGGACATGAATAAGAATCGCCTCCCCCCTCCCCTCCCCCGGGCCGCGGCGGGGACTTGGCGTCACAGCGGCCTCCCGGCCTTGTCCTCGGCACGCAGGTCACACCCGGGTGGTGCAGCTGCTGCTCAACAGGGGCGCCCTGCTGCACCGGGACCACATGGGGCGGAACCCGCTGCACCTGGCCGCCATGTCCGGCTACACGCAGACCATGGAGCTGCTGCAGAGCGTGCACAGCCACCTGCTGGACCAGGTGGACAAGGACGGGGTGAGTGCGGCGGGGCGTGGGGCCTCGGGCAGGGCCTCGGGGGAGGAGCGCAGGACCGGCAGGACCAAAGCGTACGGAACGTGCCCGCAGAACACGGCCCTCCACCTGGCCACGATGGAGAACAAGCCCAACTCCATCTCGCTGCTGCTGTCCATGAACTGCAAGCTGCTGTACAACTACCGCGAGCTGAGCGCCATCGACTACGCCATCTACTACAAGTACCCGGAGGCCGCCCTGGCCATGGTGACGCACGACAAGAGGTGCGCGTCGACGGCGTGCTGGCGTGACGCCGCGGAGCCCGGGTGTGACGTCACGGCCGTGTGTCCACAGGGCCCAGGAGGTGCTGGAGCTCAAGTCGGACAAGCACCCCTGCGTGACGCTGGCCCTCATCGCCGCCATGCCACGCGTCTTCGAGTCCGTCCAGGACAAGTGCATCACCAAGGCCAACTGCAAGAAGGACTCCAAGTCTTTCTACGTGAGTACCGGAGGCAGTGCGGCCGACTCATTGTCAATAAACAAAAAACCGTGACGGGAAGGCCATGTGAAGGCCACTCGAATATGCTAATAGTTTCCGTCCTGGACAGGTGAACCATGAGTCATTCATGTGGCATCTTTAGGGGGGTCAGTCTCTACTTAAAATGGAATGTCATATCTCGCCCTCGCTTATTTTTGTATCTGTGTACGTGTTGTGTTTTTTTGCGTGTTGGTTCCAAAGTTGTGTGCATAATGCAAAAAATACGTCTCGGTTGCGTCATCCCCGTGTAAATAGGGGCAGCCGTCGTGTAAATAACCACCCCCCGCCCCCGCGCCCCGTCTGTCCTCTTCGTGCCGAGTGATGGCCATCTGCGAGATCCCCCACTTAATCTGGGGAGTCGAAAATCTACCGAGCCGAAAATTGGCGCGGACACTAAACTCCTGAGTCCGCGTGCTGTACCTGCGGTGTAGATATTTCCTTTCGTGATGCGCACGTCTTGTTGTTCCGCCCCCGTTCCCTCCGGCGGGTTTTCCTCACACTTCGCTGTCGCTCACAGATCAAGTACAACTTCGACTGCTTCCGCTGCCTGCCGGTGCCCCCTCCCGAGGGCGGCCACCACGGTGAGGGTCTCCTCCACTCGCAGCCCGCGCCGCTGCCTGCGCTCAACGTGAGTACAGAGGGGGTCCCGGGGGCCCCGGGGGCCGCGGGGGCTGCGGGGGCGACGGGCGGCGGCCCAGGTAAGCGAGCCGGAGTCGCGGCCTTATCGGGGATCGGCACAGGAGTGGCGGCGCCGCTCAGGTACGTGCACAGCCCCCTTTACTCTCGCTTCGGTGTGCTTCTTGTCGCCGCCGATCGCTTCGCAGCACGTTGTGTCGCTCGCGCGTTTTTCTCGGTCACAGCTTCACGGCATGCCCGCACGCTGCTTTTTCAGTTTTGCATTCGCCTTTTACTGACAAACCTGGGGTTTTCAAAAAGAAAAAAATGTTTCCGACGTATAAATTCGTATAGTATTTTGGGCAAACCAGAGAGAGGAAACATTGGAAGCACTAGGCTGGAAGTGGTTGGCTTGGGAGTGACGGTCTCGTAGGACGTAGCGGAATGTTGCTGAGCGGGGGTCGCATGCTGCCTGTCCACACAGGTCAAGTACAACTTCTTCCCGTACTCGATCTCCCAAACCAAGCTGGCGAGGTGCCGCAAGGAACTCGCCAACCCGCGCTGGTTCCCGGAGCCCATGAAAACCATCAACGTGAGTATGGAATCGTCGTCATCCGACCATTGGTCCGTGGTTCCGGTAAGGGTAGCCTGGTCGGATGGGTCCGGGGGCGGCAGCGCAGTCACTCGTCAACTCTCTGGGGGCAGGCCATGGTGGTGCACGGCCGGGTGGAGCTGCTGGCGCACCCGCTGTCGCAGAAGTACCTCCAGATGAAGTGGCACTCGTACGGCAAGTACTTCCACCTCACCAACCTGCTCCTGTACTGCATCTTCCTGCTGTTCGTCACGCTCTTCTCCACGGAGCTGATGCAGCTGATGCACGAGTCGGACCGCGTCAACACGACGGCGGCCGCCACAGGTGGGTGCCCCGTCGCCGCCCGCCGCCCCCTGGGCCCGCCCCCCGCTGACGCCGCGTGCCCTCCTCCTCCCCGCAGACCCCCCGGCCGACGACGACGGCGCCTGGCTCGGCAACAGGAGGTACGGCCACCGCAAGCCGGAGCTGCCCGCCGCCTCCATGACGTGGGAGATGGAGTCGCTGGACCGCTTCCCGCTCATGCACGCGTGCGCCATCGTGATCGTGCTGTACGTGGTGGTGAACACGCTGCGCGAGCTGCTGCAGCTCTACCAGCAGCGCGGCGCCTACCTGCTGGACGCCAGCAACCTCGTGCCCTGGCTGCTCTACATCTCCGCCGCCTGCACCGTCCTGCCCATGTTCGCCGGCGTGTTCCACGAGCAGCAGGTGTCCTGCGCCTCGCTCATGGTCTTCCTGGCCTGGTTCAACCTGCTCCTGTTCCTGCAGCGGTTCGACCGCGTCGGCATCTACGTCGTCATGTTCCTCGAGATCCTGCAGACCCTCATCAAGGTGCTCCTCATCTTCTCCATCCTCATCATCGCCTTCGGGCTCGCCTTCTACATCCTCCTCTCCAGGGTGAGTGCGGGCGCAGTACTTTGGGTACTTGGGTCCCTTTTTTTGTTTCATTTTTAACAAGTCGGATTAATTGATTCCAGGGGAGACACCTGTCCTTCAACAACATCCCCATGTCGCTGATCCGCATCTTCTCCATGATGCTGGGGGAGATCGACTTCCTCGGCTCGTACGTGGTGCCCTACTACTCCTCCGAGAGCGACAGTACGTACCCGCGGCGAGCCCGTGTGCGGCACAACGCTCTGCGCGGCCTCTCACACCCTGACTGCGCAGTGCTCGCCCAGGACCCCGAGCAGCGCTCGCTGCCGCTGCCGTTCACCACCTTCCTGGTGCTGGGCGTGTTCATGGTTGTCATGCCCATCCTGCTCATGAACCTGCTCATCGGTTTGGCCGTCGGGGACATCGAGAGCGTGCGTCGTAACGCACAGCTCAAGAGGCTGGCCATGCAGGTAATGGCTGCGGTCACCGCAGGTTAGGTTAGGTTATTGTCACCCTGACTGTGGTGGCCTCTCTCTCTCTCTCTCTCTCTCTCTCTCCTCATCTCTCTCTTTCTATCGTGCCCACAGGTCGTGCTGCACACGGAGCTGGAGCGCAAGCTGCCGCGCTTCATGCTCGACAAGGTGGACAAGCAGGAGCTGATCGAGTACCCCAACAACGACCGCAGGATCGGCTTCGTGGACACGCTGCTGCGGAAGTGGTTCTGCAACCCGTTCAACGACGACGGTGCGCCGCCGGCAGCAGCAGCAGCAGCAGCAGCAGCAGCAACAGCGTCCGCTCAGCACGTTCTCACGCCCCTCTGTTCCCCGCCAGATGTGGACTCCATGACCGACAGCGGCGAGGACGGCCAGTGCGAGGAGCTGATGAAGATGAAGTACAGGCTCAAGGAGATCAGCACGGCGCTGGACAGCCAGCACACGCTGCTGCGCCTCATCGTCCAGGTGGGTGCGACATAATAACCAGCCAGCACGGCTCGGAACCGTCCCGGAGTAAGAACGCCACGATGATTCTCGCAGAAAATGGAGATCAAAACGGAGGCGGACGACGTGGACGAGGGGGTGTCGTCGAAGGAGCTGAAGCCGATGTTCGGGAACAACAACAAGTGGTCGTCGCCGAGAGTGAGGAAGAAGCTGCGAGCGGTCGGGAGAAGCTACAGCAAGTCGTAGACCGGGAGGCGGCCGTGTGGCCGAGTGTTTACTTATCGTATTAGGCAAGGGGCCCCCGGCAAGTCGGAATAAGTCACAAAATCTCAGCAAACCCTCGAGGAAATCGGGAAGTTCAACCCTCAACGCACAAGTTGACAAAGTAATTTCACAATCATTTGTACACACCTCCAAGGCTATTTGGGACCCCCCGCTCGGTATTAGGCGTGGATTGAATCTTTTACAAATATATATTTACTGTTTCCATGTGATTTACTTGAACCAGTGTAAATGTCGGAGTGCTGGAGGTCAGTGCACACGCAGTGTGCGTGGTGCTGGACCAACACAGACTTCAGATGACGCGCACAGAAGGCTGTTTGTTTCTAGTCTGCCACTGAGGACCCAAGTTCCCGCCACGGTACGATTGCTCAAAGAATACGGCGGCGGCGTAAGCTGCACGCGCCGCACAAGCACAGTGGGACGAGACTGCTGGCGTGGCCGGTGGGAATTGTGGACTTCGTAACTTAAACACTGTACCCCCTATTTATATTAATTGTAGCGAGTTCGTTTTCTAGTCGTAGCCCTGCTTTCTTTTCTATGTACTAGAGGTAAGTGTGCCCGGGTAAAGATGGACCATGTTTGAATCTCGCAAGTGTAGCGCGCGCGCGTGCGTGTGTGTGTGTTTGTGCGTACCGTCACCTTGAAAACCATGAAAGATGAATAAAGGGAAACAAAAGTTATTTAAGCATAACAGACGAGACGACTGTATTTCAGAATCACCACCATCAAACCATATATACCGAGTCCGAGGCTCAACAGGTCCAAAGGTATGCGATGCCGGACCGGGGCTGCTCCTCAGGTACGATTGCCGACCGTAAAACTCGCCTCGATAACACAAATCGGCGATCAGATGCCGGAATGCCGCTGGTCGCGTGCCGGTCGTGTGCCGGTCGTGTGCCGGTCGCGTGCCGGTCGCGTGCCAGTCGCGTGCCCACCGCACGGTGGTCCCACCAGACTGCGTATGAGGAAATCTCGGCGGCTGGCGTGACACACTTGTCCCTGCTTGCCACCCGGTGCCCCCGTGCGGCCGCGGGCCCCCGCGCAGCCGGGCGTCTCCACTCGCCCTTCAATCGCTTAATGGTTGCGGCAACCTTATAAGCGGACCAAGATAAGGGGCAAAATAACACAGCCATCCGGTGCCCCCCCCCCCCCCCCCCTCCTCTCCGCGGGCCCAACAAGTGTTTTCGCCTGCCGAGGCCCAATCAAAGGATCATGGCGGCGCCTCGGTGCGTGTCCGCGGTGCACGGCAACCTGTTTTGCCGCGGCGACCACCACAGAGAGGGGGGGGGGGGGGGGCGATAAACAAAGCGCGGGGACACCGGCCGGCAGGCCCGGGCGCCGCGCCCACCCACCGCCTACTTGGTGAGCCGGCCCGCGGCGGCAGCGGTCACTTGGAAGCCGCCGCCCCCTGGACGCGAACGTGCCTCGTCAGACAGCAGCAGCAGCGGCAGCAGCAACCCTGCAGCTTGGACTCGGCCAGCGCGCCCCTCACAGAGCAAGTAAGTGCCGCCTCACGCCCCACAAAATCACACAGACAAGTCGCGGGGACCGGCGGCGGCGGCGGCGGCGCACGGCCCGTTTCTGACCACGCTTGCTTATCACTCGTTTCACGAAACCGACGTGAAGACACGCCTCACTCATTAATCTGCGCCTTTCTAGGTCTGGCTCTGCCGGCCGCGGGCTCCGCGGTGCTCTACTGTACTTAACACGACCCCTCCCCTCCTGCAGCCAGCTGCAGCCAGCCGGCCTGCCGCAGGGCCACCAGTGCGGCCCGGAGCGTCCCACCGTCAAGGCGAGCACACTGTCGCCCTTGTGGACAGCAGCGGAGAGCCGAGTGCAGCCGAGCTGAGAGTCCGTCCAGAGGCAGGATGGACGTCGACAAGATGCCCGCCGCCTTCTGTAAGTCGGGGCCCGGGCTCGGAGAGCACCGCCGGAAACCCTTTCACGCTCTCTGTCTTTCCCTTAACACTCCACCTGATTTCTTTACATGTTGTCTTAAACTTATATGAATGGTTTTATCAATGTTTCTACATGGAAAGTTCAGAGGCAACGAGTCAAATGTCATCTCCTTCTCTCTCCTACTCTCCTGCTCACCCTATCTCTCTCTCTCTCCCTCTCTCTCTCTCTCTCTCTCTCTCTCTCTCTCTCTCTCTCTCTCAGAAGCCGATTTTGTTTATCTCCGCGCCCCTCACACGCGACGCGACGGTCAAGGCCGCGGCTGCTTTCTGTCTCACTCTCACTCATAGTTCAAGCGCCGTCGTCGTCGCCGTCTTGGCAGTTGTGTGTCAACCTCCGACAGCCAGCCACCCCTCTCTCCCTCCCCCCTCCCTCCCCTGTGTGACGGAGAGGTGTGAGCGGGGGCGGGGCGGGCGGGAGAGAGACAGAGAGGGATAGAGAGGATAGAAAAGGAGAGAGAGAGAGGCGTGCAGCCATACTGCAGCCCAAGACCACCGTCCAGGCCGCGGGCTTACGCAGGGCCCCGCAGGGCCCCGCTTTATCGGCTGTGATCACGCCACAAGTGGCACCGCGCCACCAATTAAACTGTAAAGTAGGGGCCGGCCGCTCCGCTCCGCGCGGCCAGGTGTCAGGAGACTGTGCCACTCCCGGCCCCTGCTTAACTATCTAATCGGGGGCCGACTCACAATAGTAAACAAACACGACGTCACGGGTCCTGGACCAAAAAGCTCCTCGGTGGGGCGGAGAGAGAGAGAGAGGAGAGAGAGAGAGAGAGAGAGAGAGAGAGAGAGAGAGAGAGAGAGAGGCACGTTCTCTGCTTGGAACCGCCCGCGTTGAATAGCTTCACGGCCTGGTCTGCCTGCAGATGCGGCGCCCACGTCGTACGGCCTGGGCTGGCGGCACGTCCAGGTCACGCTGCTGTTCCTGGCCCTGTCCATGGCGTACTGCTTCCGCATCAACATGTCCGTCTGCGTGGTGGAGATGACCAACATGAACAGCACCAGCGGCTACACGGTCAGCAAGCGTCAGCCGGCCCGGAGCGGGGCCCCCGGGGCGCGACTGGTGTCTGACCCTCGCCGTTGTTGTCCGCCCCGCAGACCTACCCGTGGACGTCCGACGAGCGGGGGCTGATCCTGTCGTCCTTCTTCTGGGGGTACATCGTGACGCAGGTGCCGGCCGGCATGCTGGCGGTGCGCTACGGCGCCAAGTGGTTCCTGCTGTTCGGGCTGGCGGGGTGCTCGGTGCTGAGCGCGGTGACGCCGCTGCTGGCGGCCTGGGGCGGCTGGCAGGCCGTGGTGGCGTGCCGCGTCCTGCAGGGGCTCGTGCAGGGCTTCATCTACCCGTCGTCGCACGCCATGCTGAGCCGGTGGTCGCCGCCGGCGGAGCGCGGCCGCCACACGGCCATCGTGTACAACGGCATCTCCGTGGGCACCATGGTCAGCATGGCCGGCTCCGGCGCGCTGTCCGCCTCGCCGCTGGGCTGGCCGTCCGGCTTCTACGTGCCGGGCATCCTGGGGCTGGTCTGGGCCGCGGCCTGGGCGCTGCTCGCCGCCAACTCGCCGGCCACCTGCGCGCGCATCAGCCCCAAGGAGCGCGCCTACATCGAGGCGGCCTTCGGCAGCACGTCCAGCGGCGAGAAGGTGAGAGGGCCCCGGTGCCCCGCGGCGGGCGCCCCCGCACGCTCCGGCAGTCTCGGTACTTGAACCCGCGACCTCCCGCAGAAACTGCCGGTGCCGTGGAGGTCCATCATGACGTCGGTGCCCATGTGGGCGCTCATCATCGTGCACGCGGGCCAGAACTTCGGCCACTGGGTGCTGCTGACCGAGATGCCCGCCTACATGAAGGACGTGCTGGGCTACGACATCGAGTCCAACGGCCTCTACTCCGCGCTGCCCTACATCTGCCTCACCTTCTCGTCCTTCTTCATCGGCTGGTTCGGCCAGGTGGTCAACGACCAGGGCTGGCTGTCCCGCAACGTGTCCAGGAAGGTGTTCCAGTCGTCAGGTGAGTGGCCCCGCCGGCGCGGCCGTGGGACCCCCTCACCCCGGCACCCTCTCACCCCGCCGTGCCCCTCACAGCGCACTGGGGCTCCGGCGCCACCATGCTGCTGCTGGGGCTCCTGGACGTTGACAACGCGGCCGCCATCGCGCTCCTCTGCGTGGCCGTCGCCTTCGAGGCCGGCACCCTCGTCGGCTACCTCTGCAACCACATGGACATGTCGCCCAACTTCGGCGGCGCCATGATGGGCGTGACCAACTGCCTGGCGGCCATCGTGGCCATCGTGGCCCCGCTGCTCGTGAGCCGCATCACGGGCGACACCAGCAAGCTGACGAAGGAGGTGCGCGCAGCCCCCGCAGCCCCCGATAAGCCGCAGGGCCGGCACGCCCCTTATCTTCTTATCGCTGTCGCAGGAGGTCACCCTCAGGTGGAACATCGTGTTCCTTCTGTCCGCCGCCGTCTACTTCACCGGCAACCTCATCTGGGTCATCTTCGGCTCGACCGAGGTGCAGCCCTGGAACAGCCCCGCGGCCCCGCGCCAGCCCGACGAGCCCGGGGATGAGCCGAGCGCCAAGTAGGCGCGTCCCGCTGCCGTGACCGCGGTGCGTACCCTGCGCTGTGTCCTCGGACTCGAGAGAGAACTCGGCCCTGCCGTGTGCTCTGAGTTCACTAACTGCCCTTCTAATTGCACAGCTGCCCGCCTCGTGCCGGGCGTCGCCGCCACTGACCACAAGACTGCGTGGCCCGAGTGTACCTGCACGGTGTCGACCCCGACCCTGTGAAGCGAAGACGCCAGAGGCGTCACTCTAGTCATCCCTGTAACCTGTGATTTTGTCCATAATATTATTTCAACCCACGAGCGGGTGTTTTCGAACGAGGCAGGCCCAGTTCGAGGGCTGTCATGTTTCTTAGAGGCGTGGGGGGAATTTATTGTTCTCAGTATTGTAAGTACAAAATAATCCTCTTCCCAGATAGAGGGCAGCCATGAAGCTGAATCACCCTTTCAGTTCGGATATTCAGCGCAGAACTGAGTAGCATAAAGCATGTCTTCAGTAGTAGTCTGTTCATCCATGTTTAACAATGAACATAGTTAACTGTCACTAAAACATGTCTTTTGGTACTGTGGTTCTAATTTTTGTTGTTTGTATATTTTGTTAAATAAATATGTGTTGTGCTCAATAATAACAAATTCTTTTTAATTTTATAGTATACCTTTATTTTAAAAAAAAACGTTCCACCGCTATACACGTTTTCGAAACGTGCAGTGCACCAGAACAAAGTTGGCGATGTTCAAGCAGGTGCTACAATCACGATAGGCTGCGGTGGGTATGCTACACTATGACTACGCTCAGCACTCGGCGCCGTGCTCGTCGCCCCTGTATGGTCGGACGGTGTTGGCCGATGTTCGCAGATCGTTGATACCCGCGCAGTTGGAGTGGGCGCACTGCTCGTTAATGTACCGGGCGAGCTCCGGGGCCACGAGTGATGACTCTGGGATGGTCTTGACGTGGACGTTCGGATCCTGCACACACACAGACACAGACACGGCCATCAGAAAAGGGCCTGGCTGAGGCAGACACTCGAGGCCGCAATGACTTACACTGGGGTCGAGGGACTGCTCCTCGTCGAGGGACCGGCGGACGACGCGCACCACTCCGCGGAAGGCGCTCCTCACGTCAGGCTGGTGGCTGGCGACGGCGCCGAGGAGGTCGACGAGGACCTGGCGGCCGCGCCGAGAGAGAGGGTCGTCCTGGCGGGCGGCACCCTCGTCGACGCGCTGCTGGGGAGGACGGGCCGCGGCCCACCGGCGCACTAAGCCCACCTCGCCGTCGAGGAGGAAGAGGACGCCGCGCTTGCCGCCGGCCTCCAGCAGGCGCTCCACCTCCAGGGCCAGCACCGTGCTGAGGTTCCAGCCGAGCACGTTGTAGGGCCCGTGGGGCTGGTGGCGCAGCATGACCTGGAACCGGGAGGTCGTCAGCCGGGGGCCCTGCCGGGGGCCCTGCGGCGGCCGGCGCGGCCTACCGCTGACCCGAACCCACCTGCACGATGGACTCGGCGGTGCGCTGCAGGCCGACGTCGGCCGAGGGCGTAGCCTCCACGACGTACACCGGCGAGAAGAGTCTGGACGCGAGGACGCCGAGCTGGTCGCGGCAGGCGGGGTGCAGCGCCCCCAGCGGCGGCAGGGCGAACACCGGCGTCGTCTCGCGGACCGCGCTGCCCTGGCGCGGCCCTCGCGACGGCAGCTTGACGACGCGGACGCCGTCGCTGGCGCAGTCGCAGCGCGACGCAGCGGCGCCCAGGGCGGACAGCTCGGCTGGGGCCAGGCCCCCCAGCAGGCAGGCGTCGAGGAGGGCGGCCGCGTCTGTGAGAGCACGGAGGACACCACCAGCTTAGTCTGACGTCCACTTTGAAAGATTTACTTAGTGTCTTAACTTATTTTTATGCAAATTTTTCGAAAGTGAAAAAACTTATATCGATGATTGTAGCTCAATTTTTCATAACGTACACGCTTGGCGCTTACCTTGGGTGCGCTCGCTCGCGGACGGCAGCACGAGGACGGGGTTGTGGTCAGCGGCTGCCGGTCTGCCGACGAGGCTGGGCAGGAAGTCGACGGCCTCCCTGACGTGGCCGGCCAGGCAGGCGGTGCGGCAGCCCAGCGCCTCGCGCCGCTGCACCAGCGTGGACAACGAGCACGCGGCCCGCACGCGCGCCGTCAGCAGCACCAGCGCCACGCCCCTCGCGGTGGCCGTCGCCCGGCTCATGTGCGAGGCCACAGCCAGGTTGTCCTGGGAACGGAAGTGACGGGTCGTGAGTCCTCGCAAACTCAAAAAATAAGCGAAGAAAACCTCGGCGAGCGCCTGCGAGCGCCAGGGTAGGCCGGCCCGCACGGCGCGCGTGCGTATCTCGCCGACGGTTGCCTACCCCGCAGGCGCTCCCCGCCAGCGGCCGCGCACTCACGTTGGCGACGACGATGACGGCCTGCAGGGCCCCGAGGCCGGCGGCGGTCTTGACGAGTCCCGCGGCCACGCCCTCGTCCCAGGCGCGCACCTGCTGCACGAGCAGCTGGGTGCCGTGTTGGCGCAGGTGGCGCCGCCTCTGCCGCACCAGCGCAGAGTCGGGGGTCACGGCCAGGACGGCGCCCGCCCCCAGCAGCGACAGCCGGTCCACCAGCAGCAGCACCTCCTCGGCCCGGCTGCCGACGACGATGTACGCGGCGTTGGTGTCGCACTGCTGGGCCTCGCCCGGGTCGTCCCCTCGCGACTGCCCCTTCTCTGCCTCAATGACCACCTTGGGGTAGCCCTCGTAATCGGCAATCCTGCCCATGGAAATTAAAACATCGGCTCAGTGCAACCCCGTGGGCGTTTTTCTGGGACGCACTTTTCCTTGGCGGAACACTCACGCGGACGCGCTCCGGAACACCTTGGCGCCGATGATGGGCTGCACCGCGCCGGCCTGCAGCCCCCGCCGGACCGCGTCGGCGAGCTGCACGCGCTGGTCGTGCCCGCAGAGGAACATGTCGCCGCCGGCCACGCCCAGGACGGTGGTGGAGTCGAGGAACGGCAGCATGCCCACGACGCCCCCGGCCAGCATGTCCTCGCGGCGGAAGTGCAGCAGGCGGCCGCGCAGGCAGCGCAGGCAGCGCACCGTGGCCTGCAGCGGGTCGCCGGCGGGCAGGGTGTTGACGATCAGGTCCACGCCGCGGCCCCGGGTCAGCACCTTGACGTGGTACTCGAAGGCCACGTCGTCGTCGCGGACGAGGATGTGGCCGGGCAGCAGGTGGGGGAAGGCCGCCCGCAGCAGGCCGCGCTGCTGCTCCGTGCGCACGGTCGTCAGGATGGGGCTGCACCCCAGCTGGCTGGCCACCCGGATCGCGGCCTGGCCGATGGCCGAGGCCCCCTCGTGGACGAGGATGGACTCGTCGGCGCGCGCCCCGGCCCGCATCAGCAGCGAGTGGTACACCTGCGGGCGGGACACGCGTGGGGTCAGCCTCCAGCGGGGGCCGCGCGCGGTCCGAGCTGCGGGGCCCAGCACTCACCAGGGCGTACACGTAGGGCACCGTCGCCGCCTCCTCGGGGCCCCAGCTCTTGGGGACGGCCCAGCGCAGCAGCGGGTCCAGCTTGGGGCGGAGGCCGTCGCCGAGCCACTGGCCGACGCCCATGACCCGGGCGCCGCCGCGGACGCCGACGTAATCCACGTGGCCGGACAGGCCGGCGTCCGCCACATCCGGGTTGGCGCCCAGGTACTCGATACGGATGCCCTCCAGGCTGCAGGCAGCCATGAAAGTCCGAGTCAAGATTAGCGACACAACTCCCGAGGGGTGCGGACTGCTGCCCTCTGGATATTACCTGGCGGCTGAGAGCGCGGCACTGCGGGGTTTGGGAAGCAGGAGCGCTTTCCAGCTGCCCCAGGTCCAGGCACCGTCCGCGGCGCCCCTCACCAGGACGTTGACGCGTTCGCCTCTGGAGAGCTGCTTGGCGTAGAACGGCTCGCTCAGGGAGAATGCCGGCGCGGCGTTGTCCAGGATGAACACGAACCTGAAAAAAAAAGTCGACCACATCGGTATTGGTGATTTGTATTTCAGCTGTAGCTGTACTCCGACCCGACGAACCTGGCTTGACTTGCGTAAGGCCTGGCGTCCACCAGCTCCACGGCGGCCTCCACCTCGTTCTGCTTGACGCCCGTGTACACGAGCAGGACGGCGGACTTGCCCTTGTTGGCGACGGCCAGCGGCGGCGGCTCCTGGCCGGTCAGGCGCACCACCGCCGTCCGGTCCTCGGGCAGCGGGGAGACGCGCCTCACCAGGCTGAGCCACCGGCCGCCGGCGCCGCCCACGGCCAGCTTCTGCTCGGCCAGCACCACCAGGCCGTCGTCGGCGACGAGGCGGTCGTCCGAGCACGCCAGCAGGGCGCCGCCCTTACCGGACGCCAGCACGCGCACCGCCTCCGAGACCGTGTCGGGCCCGGACACGAGCAGCGCCGCGACGTAGTGCTGCCAGCCCTTCCCGTTGAGGGTCTCCACGCGGGCCTGCGAGCACCATCCCGTCAGCGCCAAGCCTGGCGAAGCTGGCCGTGGCCGCGGCCGAGTCCTACCTGCACTCCCGTCGCCTTCCGGATGGTGCGGACGAGGTCCTCGCTGAACTGCTCCGTCTGGCCGCCGAGCGGCAGCCGCACGAGCGTCAGCGGCGTCCAGGCCTGCCCGATCTGCTGCACGGTGTGCACCGCCAGCCGGAGGAACTCGGCCGTGTCCTGCAAGGCAGCAGGGGCCGCCGTCAGCGCCGCGTCCGCTCCGCGCTGCGGTCCGGGGCGCGGGGCGGCGCCGACGGCACGCACCTGGAACTTGGTCTCCCCGGACGGCACGAACTCGAGCTTGGAGGGCTGGGCCGCGGCGCGCAGCTCGGCCGGAAGCTCGGCCGTGGTCATGCCCCAGACGTAGAGGCCGTCGCCGTGCAGGGCGCCGGTGCTGACGTGCAGGCGGAGCACCAGCTCTGCGGCCGGGGCAGGAAAGTCACTCGAATTCATCAATGCACGTCGATTTACGCTGATGCCGCTCGCGTCGCGAGGCAGAGCCCGAGACTAGCCCTCCACCGTACCTCCGTGCTCCGCCAGCTTGGCGGGGTCGACGTCCATGCGCTGGATGCACCGCGGCAGCTTGACCTCGTGCTGCTCCTGCAGCGCCTTGACGAGGAACACCTGCGTGGCGGACTCGATGAGGTTGGCCCAGGTGCCGTCGTGGGTCACGGTGATCAGCCAGTCTGGCGGGCCGAGCGGGGTCCCCCATTAACATGCATGTCGAGCGGCGCGGCCGGCGGGGCGCGGGGCCCGGTACAGTACTCACCGCGGTCGCCCATCCGGATCGAGTCGATGTTCCGGTACTTGGGGGCGTACGCGAGGCCGCGGGCGCACAGCAGGCCGTACACGTCCTCCTTGGTGAGCAGGGCCGCGTCGTCGCCGGCCGGGTCCAGGTCCAGGGCGGGAAGGGCGGGCGGGGCCTCCGTGCCCTCGTCGACGAGCCGCACGCGGCCGTGCGCGATCTCCTCGAAGCGGCTCCCGTGCAGCCGCACCACCTCGGACCGGCCCGTCGCGTGCATGTGCTGGACGTACACCTCGTGCTCCTCTGCCGAGACACCGCCACGCTCAGTCGTGCACACATCGCCTCCCCTCCGCAGAGGGCCGCCCGCCTCGTGAACGTACCGTCCGTGTGCCAGCGGCTGACGCGCACGTCGGTGAAGGAGACGGGGCAGGTGTCGACGGACCGCAGCAGGTGCTTGGCCACGCTCGTCCACATGGGCATCTGCCGACGCGAGGACGGTTAAGACGTGGGCAACACTGGCAGGTCCAGGCGGACTGTGGCGCAAATTGCCTAACTTTCGGGGGCCAATAAAAAGGGGGGATCGCACCTTAAACCACCCCCTCCCCCTCCGGATCCGCGGCTGGGCGGTGCCCCCCCCCCCTCTCCCTCCGAGCCCAACGCACCAATATCTCGGACAGCGGACAAACACGAACGCCGTTGACTTTCACGAAGGATGAATCGTCGGTCCGTTCAGGGGATGGCACCTGCAAAACCGCCGTAACGTAGGGTAGGAATTACTCAAAAATCAGAATTCGGGAGAGAAAAAAATATAATTTAAAAGATGGAGTACGCGAAGCATCACACCGACTCACCCAGTCCTCCAGCTCTTTGAAGAGGTCGTTGTACGTGGTCTCGTCGGTCTGCCAGGCCACCAGCCGCCCCACCGAGGCCGTGCCGCGGGGCACGGGGTACTCGACGTCCGGGTACAGGGCGGACACCCTGGGCGCGGTGCAGGCCGCCGACGTCTTGCCGATGGCGGCCAGCAGGAAGCGGAGGGGGTCCTTGTGGCCGCGCTGCGTCAGCGGCACGTGGAGCGGGTCCGGGAGTGCGCGCGTCAGGATGGCCTGCATCAGGCCGTGCGGCGCCACCTCCACCAGGAGGCTCTGCTTGGGGACGAACTGCAGCGCCTCCTCGAACAGCACCGGGCTCAACAGGTTGTTGACCTGGTACTCGACGGAGCAGAACTTGCCGAGGTCCGTGTCCTGCAGGTGCGGCGGCACCGACGTGGTGATCCACTTGGGGGAGCGCTGCTTGGGCACCGGGATCACGGCCTCCAGGTACTCGCGCAGCAGCGGCCCTGCCGGCTGGATGTACCGCGAGTGGTACGCGATGTCGGACACGTTGACGGCGCGCGCGAACACGCCCTCGTCGCTGAGCTGCTCGACGAACGCCTGCACGTCCTCGGCGGGGCCCGACACCGTGCAGCTCGCGTCCGAGTTGTGGCAGGCGACGTCGATGGTGTGCGGCAGGCGCGGGAGGACGTCCTTGTAGCCGAGGCCGACGGCCGCCATCATGCCCTTGATGACGGTGGCCTTGTTGGACGCGTAGCCTCGCGCCCACGCCGCCAGGATGGTCTGTTCCTCCGTCAGACAGCCGTCGCCGTACGCGCAGCCCAGCTCGCCGGCCGAGTGGCCGACGATGCCGTCCGGGACGATGCCGACCGCCCGGAGGACGTTGGTGAGCGCGATCTGTGGGGCGGGGAGTCGGTGTCGTTAGCGAGCGGCGCCCTCCGGCACCCTGGCGGCGCCCAGCGGCACCAGCGGCCATACCGCACCTGGCAGGCAGCGATGCCCACGAACGACTTGAGGATGTTGTCGAAGGCGGTCGGCCCCGTCTCGGTGATGACGTGCTTCAGGTCCACGCCCTTGGGCTCGAGGACGGCGTGGAGCCGCTCGATGGTCTCCGCAAAGATGGGCAGGCGCATGAGGCCGGCACCCATGCCCGCCCACTGGCTGCCCATGCCGGAGTACACGAACCAGACCGTGCGCTTCTCAGCGCGCTGCGGGACACAGAACACGCGCTGCATGCTGGGGAGCTCCGGGCGCCGCGCCGCCGCGCCGCCGCGCCGCCGCGGGGCGGCTGACGGCTACGTACCATCACGGGGGGCTCCGCGTCGGCCTCCTCCGGGGGGCAGATGACGTAGCTCCGGTATTCGTAGCCGCGGATGTCGTCGCTGAACGCGTCCTGGACCAGGCGGTAGTAGTTGGTGTCGAAGGGGACGCTGAGGAGCTGGGCACAGGACACGGTTCGGTTAGACGGCGGGACGATGGGTCGTCGGAGAGGGTCCTCGTCGACGCCTACCTCGCTGGCGACGCTGCGCACGCAGCCCTCTGTCCTGCCGGCGAGGGTGACGAGGCGGGGCAGGTGCTGGCTCGGGTCCTGCGGCGGCGACGGCGCTCGGGGGTTGGCCCTCAGGACCGTGTGGCCCACCTGGGCGAACAGCCCCAGCGTGTTGACGGCCACCACGCCCTCCTCCAGGTCCGTGTTCCGGTCCACCACCTGGACAGGGACAGGCCAGCAGCCGCAGTTGAAGATCGGCGCCGTGCGCGCCCCCCGCCCTACCCCGTGCGCGTCCGGGACCCGGACCTCACCTTAAGCCTCCCCGCCTGCAGGCCCACGGCGGCGGCGTTGGGCGTCTCGAAGTTGATAGTGGCCGGGATGACGCCCGTCTCCATCGCGACGATGGCCTTGCAGATGCCAGCGAAGCCGCTGACGCTGTCCGTGTGCCCGATGTTGCTCTTGACGGAGCCCACCAGGAGCGGCCCGCTGCGCCCGGGCCCCTGCACGAGGGCCGCGTCCACGGCGTTGAGCTCGCACTCGTCCCGGATGGGGTGGCCGCAGCCGTCCGCCTCCAGGTACGCGACCGTCCTCGGGTCGATCGAGTTTCGCCTGCGAGGACGCGCAGGGATTACGTAAACAAACAGTGGCCGCGGGAGCCGCGGGTGGCCGTGGCCTCGCAGAGCTCGTACAGTACCTGTAGAGGTCGCTCAGGAAGGCCTGCATGCCCCGCGTGCTGGGCAGGTTGGGCGCCAGGTCGCTCCTCGGGCCCACCATCTCCAGCCCCGCCGCCAGCACCGTGGCGTAGCACCGCTTGGCCTGGTCCGCGCGCTGCAGGAAGAAGGCGACCGCCGCGTCACTGCGCACCGCGCCCGTTCCTGAGCACGAGCAGGGAGTCGTCATCCGGGCCTCCGGGCGACGGCGACAGCCGGCCGCGGCGAGCGCCTGCGAGCGCCGGGGTAGGCCAGCCCGCAAGCCACGCGCGCGCGCGCCGGCCGAGGGCTGCCTACCCAGCGAGGCGCCCGGCCCGCCCACACCCCTCACCGTTCTGGTCGAAGCTCCTGGTGACCGTGTCCCCGGTGACGACGCCGAGGTTCTTGAGCAGCCAGGACGTCTGCGGGAAGCGGGCGATGCTGCAGGACAGCACTAGCGCGGCGTCGCACTCCCCCGACCGGATGGCGTCGGCGGCGGCCTTCAGCTCGAGGTGGCCCACCGCGAAGGAGCTGTCGAGCGCCACGCTGGGCCCTGCGGAGCGTGGAGCAAAAGCAGGGCGTCAGCGCGGTGTGGCCGGCCGGTCGGCGCCCCTCCCCGGCCCGGCCCGGCCGCGGGGGCGCGCGGCTCACCTCGGAAGTCGAAGTAGTAGGAGATGCGGTTCGCGCTCATGGACCGGTTCACCCCCATGATGACGTAGCCCCCCAGCTGCGTGCTGGACACACAAACATGACAGGTTAGCGGGCGGCCGGCGGCGCGGCCGGCGGCTGCGTGACGCTCCTCTGCTCACGTGACGTCAGACAGGAGGATCTTCTGCTCGAACTCGTTGATGCCGCTGCCCGTGAATACGGCCGTGTTGGAGCCCCGGAGCGCGGCTGGGTGGACACCTGTGCGCAGAGACGCGGTCAGTGAGGGGGCGGCGGCCGCAGCTCCGCGGCCCGGGCCGGCAGCACCGTGGGGTCACGTACCCGCGTCGACGACGGCCTCGAAGCTCCTCAGGTAACCGAGCTTCGCCGTGGGGTCCATGTTCTTCGCCAGCTTCTTGCTGACGCCGTAAAATACATCGTCGAAGTGTTCGAAGCCGATCTGGCCGGCGACCGGCTCGATCTCGAGCTGATTGTCTGTTTGGAGACGAGACCAACACGAGTCTTAGTTCCACCGGAGCAGACCACAAGGGAATTCCATACACGTACCGATTATCCACCGATCTGTTTTCTGCAGCAGCGATCTGTTTTCGAGAATGTTGTCGGCGAAGGCATTGATATTGTGGCTCATGGGGAAGTGAGCCCCTATGCCTGATATGACCACTTCGACTTGAGACATTGTGAGGGAGGTTGACTGCCGAGGTGCAGATGGCCTAAGCTGAAGGAGAAAGGCGGACGAGTGCCAAGCACTGCGTTAAGGGTAAAAATCGCCGTCAAAGCAGCACAGAATTGCGGTCCGCGGCGATTCATACAATCGGGCATAATCCTACCTACCTGTTGCACCGCCGCGCTGGCTCGGCGGGGGGTCACGGTGGTCACTTACGAGCGCACACCGCTGAAGCCTTTACAAATCTATTCCTCATTCGACATGCATTGGGCCGTGCGGTGGTGGTCTGGCTCGCCTCTCTAGTGCTGCGGGGGCAAGGAGGGCCGGTGAGGTGAGCGCGGCGAGGAGTCACTGCCCCTGTGGTCATTGGCCGCGGCCGCGCACTATTCGACGTCCACCGCGTCAGCAATTAGTGGCTTCCGCTGGCCTCAGGGGTCAGGCGGGAGGGAGCGCCGACGCGCGGCTCGGCCCTCTCCGACACACCGCCCATCCGACGTTTCTCAGCGAAATTCTCGGCTCGGTCCACGAGATCGGGAACTTGAATTGCGCCGCTGGATTTTTTTCGGATGCATTTCGTGACTTCCGCGCGCGGTCGAACCGCGGTTTGGAGGGCGGCGGAGGATACTGGCTGGTTTGTACAAACTTCCAGGAGCGCCGACCCTCCAGGTACGTGGCACTGCGGAGTTGAATGGGATCGTACTCACCTCAAGGTGGAGTGGCCACAAGTGACCTAGTCGGAGACCCGTCCCTGTCTGTGTGAGAGAAGTGTTCGCCCGAAGTGCACGCGGCACGCAGCGCAGCGGGCCCAGGTGGGGTGCCACGGCCCCCCCCCCCTCCCTCCCACCACCAAATGGTGGAGGGGGATGAATACATTTGCAATCGTTTAGCCAGTACTCGTAAGCCTCAAATAAGTGCTTAGGACATCAAAACGCAACTTAGTTCAAGGTTACACCCAAAACACCACCCTCAATTCTAGTTGCATACCCAGAGGGGCCGTACCCCCACCCCGTAAGGCAAAATCTCTGGTCAGTACTGTATATTGAAGATAATATAAATATGTTGGTGTATGTGCCTGTAAAAACCCCATCGGCTTTAGTGTGTAGTAAATGAGGACAGTGTGATGACTACTGGTTTATTGCAAGGTTTACATTTAAGGTCAATAATTACAATATTGAAATGACATTCTTGGAAAAATATAATAGTAAAATAATTTGAGTAAGTTGGAATTCCATTGCTCATTTCAAAATACCAGCCTGCTGCACCACACCACACAAACCAATCAATAAGTGCATTTGAAGTTTGGTGAAATACATATATTTTCAAGGATATATGGGTAGCCCAGGAGTAACATAATTACCAACAAGGCTCACTCTCCATGGATAAATCACTGTGACTGAGGTTGAATGATGTTTCTGCAAGGCTCTTGTCAGCCTGTTGCTGACATGAAATGAAGAAAAAGAAAACATATTTTTATGAAAGCATAACAAAAGGTTTTGTTATTTTCAATTGACCCATAAAATGACCTTCACAAGATCAAAGTAGCAATACCACTATTAACTTTCTATGTTTCAATAGAACAATGTTAAAAATAATTTCTTACCTCATCTACATTCTTTGAGTAATATACAATCTTTTCAACTCTGTTTAGACATGATACAGTCAGATTAAAATTATTTTGCCCTTCCACGAAATTTTGCTGTATTTCATGAGTGAAAAAAGGCAAAGGCAGTGCAATTGGAGGACTGATTTGATTAGTTACAGAAGTATTGTAATGCTTCACTACAAGTGAAAGCAATTCAAATACTATTGAGTACTTCTGTTCAGATCAAAAATATAAAATATTAGTGCTAGTGTCCTCTTGGAAAAGGGCAGGTTACAGACAAGTTTCAAAAGCAAATGTACAAAGATGGGGCGTGTATGTACCTTCAGCTGGTTAACACCTGAGCATGGATATAAATTTTGTTTGGCAGCATCAACCAATCTTTTCATGTACTCCTTGGTAACTTTTCCACCATAAGTGCTCGAATGTGTGATTGAGGAGCAGATAAATTTGAGACACTGTGTAATACTTGTGAGTACATCAATGTCACCAGTGTCTTCAAGAAAACTGTCCAGATCAAAGACAGAGTTCTCTACAAGAATTGGCACAGCTATAGCCAAAATATTTTCCAGCACAGAAAGAGGCTCCTTTTCATAAAACTTCTTTACAGCAACTGATAAAAAAATAGTAAATAGAACATTAAATTTTGTGTACCCTTCTACAGAATAATACATATTGGATAATGAAACCTCAGAGCTTATTTTAATATATCACCTTTTTTGAAGAAGCTATTCTGCACCACAGAGACATGCCTGGAAACACATACTTCTCTCAGCATCAGAGTAGCTCTCTCTTTTTCCACTTGATTGTTCATCCATAAATCTGACCCTAACAATACCAACAAGCCTAAGAAACATGGTGGAAGATTGCACCTGCTGCGGCCATTGATGTATGATCGCACTTTGTAAGGAGACAAGCCCTGACAAAGTTTCTCAGCAAAACGATGACGAACTTCAATTCTAGGATCCTTCACAATCAGAGGGAAAACAAAGTAACCAAGAAGTAAACACAAAAAAGAAACAAAAAATTTGAGCTCATCTTACCATTAACATTTTTGACAAAGATATCAACAAAGATCTCGAAATTAATGAATGGAATCGCTCAGCCTCAAAGATGAACAAAATAGCCAGGGCGGCTTCAGACCTCAAATGATCAATTTCTACTTCCCTATAATTTCCAAAACTATCCTTAGGTGCTAATAAAAGGAGTTCTAATGTTTCCAAAGCCTCCTTCACTCCATGCAAGCTTCCACAGAAACGCATACATCTTCCAATGGATCGTAGAGCCTGCACCTGCAAGGCACAGCACAGATATTTTTAAAACCTGGGGTAGTTATACCACTGAGCTTTACAACCTCTCAAAACCCCATACCTGAACAGAAACATTGTGAGACAGCTCTTTCCAATCAATCCATGTATTATTTGAGGAGCAGCTAGATAAAATATCACTTTGTTGCTCATCTCTGGCTTCTCTGATGATACAGATGAGCTGCAAGACAAAAGATTAAAATAACTTTGTTCAAAACTTTTATTAAAAAAACTCCCATGAGTGAGAACATACCTTAGACAAACAATCACTTTCAACTGACTGCTTCAAGGAAGAAGGACAGATAGCAGAAAAATGACCTAGTGCAGATACCCCTCTTTCAATGTCAATAGGACCAATAGGATTATTCAAGTTTCTTTGTACAATCTGAAAACAACATTTTTTACCTCTTGCATATGACAGGTAATTAATAAAACTTAAGGACTACATTACATACCGTTAAAACATCTCTCAGAACAATATCACGATCACTATGAACTGAAAGATGTGCAGCAAGACATTTTATAGCCATCTTGACCTGGCCTCTAGGCTCATCGTCAATTATGGACAAGCACAACAGCAAAACTCTTCCCATAAATTCGTGGCTGTAATCCCCTGATAGATATAATAAAAAATTCAGATAGAATTTTAGAAACATAATTTGTGTGAGAACATGTGTCATGATGGTAATGCTTACCCAGCTTTTGGTGAGAAGACAAGCTGGTCAAACATTGTAAAGCAAGTATAGACAGAGTACCATTGCTGGGCCTCGACCAGTCAAATATATACTCCAACAATTCAGTATTAAAGCCCAAATAAGGCGTGATGTACAGAATTTCCTGCAAGACAAAACTTGGAAGTCATACACTTATACATGGAATGGGTGACAAAAATATATTAATACTCACATTCAGAAGATGAAGGGCAGTCCTTGCAACATTGAGGTGATGCCGGCCCAAATGTTTAGAAATTTCATGTCCCTCTAAACACTGCTTAACTAATTTGATGAGTTGCTGCAAAAAACAGTAAACACAGGTCATTCATTGTTCATAGAAAACGAAAACGAAAAAGAAAAAAACTTGCTTAAAAGTGGAGATGTTTCACCTTCATGGAGGCTTGATCAAACTGCACTTCGCCTACATAAAACAGAAATCCCTCAACAACACCTCTATCAACACCATTTGGACACCATAATGTTTCCTTAAGATTTATCTGAACAAAAGCAAAGTAAGAAGAGATTATTTTAAGCCATTCCACTTTTAAATTATTCTGCACTAGACAGCCTCTGGTCAAACTTCAACGAAACTTACAACCAATTTATTGTTCTCACTGCAAGATGAAGCTTCACTTAAAACTTGTTTAAGATTCCTTTGGAATTGAAGATTCTTCCTCAAAACAGGAAAGAATATTTTTAACAAAAATGTACCAAAAACAACCTCCTGGACTGATGCCAAATGAAGTTCTCGAAAAAGTTTCGGAAGTAGATGCCTCTTGCTTCTGGCTGCTTCTTCATCTTCAAGAATAGGTAAAATGCTTTTCAGCTTAGTCCGAACACTGCAAAGAGAATTAACAAAATTTGATTGTGCAAATGTCTATGCAAATGTATGTATTAGAGAAGTCACACAAACCACTTGGATTTTGAAAACAGCTCATGCAATATAATAAACTGCTTAGAATCACAGTTAAGCCAAAGGTAAAGCATCATTTTCATACGAACTTCATCGTTCTCATCATAAGGCACCAGGTGATGAACAAACAGCTTACGAAGCTGAGCCCTGAAATGTTGGAATGCGAAATTAGAGCTCCGATTTGTAAACAAAAATTGAAATTTATTGAAACAATATATTGAATGATAAACAAAAACTTACCAATCTTTATTGCTTGGTAAAAGGGAACTACAAGTTCCTAATAAACATGACAAGAGTTTGGAACAAAAATTATGAACATTTTGCAGCTCTAAATCATTCATACCAGCTTTGGCAGCATTTTTATAGGCACAGCCCAAGTCCTTAAGTAGTAGAGACCTTGACTTTCCATAACGCTGCAACATTAAACAAAACTGTTAATGAAAATTGTAACTATTATTAAATATCAAAAGATCAACAGGACAAAAAAAGAAACCTCAATCGGAGATTCTGGAGATAAGAGCCTTTCAACGAGTGATAACAATGAACAGGGGCTTTCATCATCTGACCATAACTGAGAGTCTTGCAATGAGCTTGTGATACTCAATATAAAGTTCTTCTCACACTCAAATGGCATTTTATACTCAAAAAAGTGAAACAATAACTCACACCAATTACCACGAGTACTAGAATGACTCAACATATGGGGGGTGTGTTGTGCAAGAACGAGAAGTTCTCGAGTCTGCACAAGACTATTATTCCTGCAACTTAATATAAAGAAGCAGAGTGTATAGCTACAGAAGTGATTCAGACTCATCCACTTAATCGGGCACAAGTCACTCAAAGGGCTATGTTACAAATGCTGTGTTCTCAAAACAAATAAAACTTACTGAGACAGAAACTCATGCCACAAATGAGAAAAAAATTCACATGGATTCAATTCTCCTGGTACTTCAGTTCCAAACATTTTACAGAAAAAATCAAGGCCTTCCAAGCAATCTTCTCTTCCATCAGCTAGGCATAGTTCAGTGTTGTTGATGAGTCCTACGACCAAATCTTTTTTTATGACCAAGAGTTCAAAAATGACTTGGTAAACATGGCCTCTGAATGAAAGACTTGATAATTCATTCATATGGACTTTCCCAGAGAGAAGAGCATCATTTAACATCTGAAATTTTAAAAAACACCAATAAAAATTTGTTGTGCTTTGAATATCATTGCAAGTTAGCACCATATTGACCTCTCTAATTGTATTGTTAACTTTCCAGTCACAGGTGGAAAAGATGTGTTTCACCACATTTTTGGACTTATCACATGCAGGATTTATGAGTTGAGAAAAAAGAGTAAACAAAATTGTATGCAAAACTGCCTTGTGACTGAGATCTTCTACTAAAACTGAGATATAAAAAACAGCACATTCCGAAACAAGTTCCTGGAGAGTTCGAGAGAAATCCTGAGCCAGCTCCCTGTAACAAAAGAAAGTATAAAATGAAAAAGAGTCAAGCCTGAGGCCGAGTTGAAAGTGGAATGTGAGTTGATAAGCATACTTATTCAAGGTAGAGAAGCACTTCTTCAGGAAGGAGGAGGCTGCACAGGGGGTTGATGGAAGATACTTTGTGGTTATAAATAACTTCCCAATTTTCAGTACATATTTCAGCAGGTCAGCACTTTTCATTGTCTCTATTGTTGATGTTAGTATTGACAAGCTTTTCTGTAAAACAATATAATAAATACACTAAGGGACCTTAAATTTGATAAGACAAGGTACACATTACATGGCTTAAACTACCTCAATAATTTCTTCATCTTGTTTTCTCTGGGTCAGTTGAGCCACCAACATACTACCATGAGCCCAGAGTAACGCCTTACAACCATGATTTTCTATTTCATCCAGTTGGGTTGTAAAAAACTGAATGAAAGCCCGCTTAGAACTATCCACTTCAACATCTTTGTCACACCACTTCAATAGAGTTTTCAGATTCTCCTACAAGCAGAAAATACAAACTAGAAGACATGACGAAAGCAACAGAAGTGAGGAACCAAGGAAGAGATCTTCAGATTCAGAGACGCACCTGCAAGGAACCATCTCCTCCCGCGCCATCAAACGACATTCTCGAGACCGATACAAGAACCATAAACTCTCAAACACCTGTTGGAAATCGATGTAGAATCACACGATTTTAAATACGAATGAAACACTTCGTTAAGTCTCTTCTACTTCGAACTCGCCGTTAGATATGTTCGTAACTGATTTACCAGTTCTACACTTCAAGACCGACTTCCGCCAACTTCCGCCCCCGCGGCCGTTGTACCCTGAAATCTGAAGTTGAACCCATCCCGCTTCCACGCACTGCCCTCTCCAAAGAGAACTGAAACGGAAGAAACCTTAGAACGTAACGTCACAGAACAGTCGGATGTTATTTATTGAAAAGATATATAATACAAATTCGTTCAAGTTTGGCCATTTGGCCATCTTTCCACATTAAGCTGACTAACAATGACGTAGGCCCTGTCGGGTGTCTATCGGGCCTGTAGGTAACACCTCTAGAATTGCCTCACTACGGAACGGAAGAAGAAGGGAATGTCAGACTCGTCTCTTATGTCTGAATCTGCCCGGTCCGCGACAAGCCCGACAAGCCAAGCCAACGAGCTCTCTGCTGAAAGTGCAGAGGCCGCTCCGAGGACGTTGCCGTTTCCTCGCGGTGGGGATTTTCTACAATATAATCATGGCTGGGATGAGGCGGCCCCTCAAGCATGCGCCAGCAGGTGTCTTCCCTCCCTGCTGGATGCACAGGGCATACGAACTGCTCACGGTCCAGAGAAAAATGGTCACGCCATTGAGCTGATGATGGATATGTGCATCGCATGTAATTCGCTAGCTCGGGCGACGTCGAAAAGGAAAGAAAGTTGACCGCCAGTCACCTCGGGCACCTCGAGCCTCCGGTCGACCCAAAGTCAGCCAAAGGCATCCAAAGGCACTCCTATTTATTCTATTCATTTTATTTATTTATTTATTTTATTGGTGTCGCACTAGTCGCTCCTTTGCTGTGTGCCAGCCTCGGGTCATTATCAATGTCATGGGCTGTCCAAGCAGTTCACCTTGACTTTAGCATGTCACAGACACCGACTTTTCACGGGAGTCTGAGTTTACCGTGCCGGGCGAGCCGGGGCTGGCCGGGGCCATCGGGCGCGTACAGTAGATTACACGTAGGGTGACCTTCGCACCGAGCCTGCTTGGGCGTCATCCGTTGCCATTTTCATTTTCGCGCCATGATGTCGGGCTTTCGTTCTCGGCCGTGTCGCAGTCAGGACGGGTCGCTCCCTCAAACGACTTCTTGTGGGCGTCGAGCCTCGTTGACATCTCCGTGTTTCCGCCGGCATCCCCGACATCGGATCTGAATTCCCCTTTGTTCCCTTCCCTCCCTAGCCTGCCGAGTTCATCTGTTGCTTGTGGCGCTTGGCGGTGGTGGTGGTGGCGATGTGTCAACAATGAACTGTCATGGCCGCCTAGAAGTCATCTGTATGTGCGATGGAGTAAATAATCTTAAGGTAATGCTCGCAAGATGCCTTGCAGCGGCTTTATTTCCAACTGATGCGACCCTTTAATCTGTGTTAGATTTCCTAATATTGGAAATGATCCCAGACTTGTTATAATTCGTGTTTCACAACTTGCGTAGACAGTCAATGATCTAGGCCATAGTAACACAAAAATGAAGGCTTAAACTGTTCTTCCATTTTACGTAATCCTCTTATTACAAGTTTTCTAATCACCTCATGTGCTCACTGCTCGTGGTGGACAGTTTCTCGGGCGTGTACACGCAGTGTGTGTTTTTGTGGTGGTGCCTTCTCATGATAGTCCTAGTGGGAAGTCAGCTGAATCATCTTTGTTGCCAATCAACAGAAACTTGTATTTTTGTTTCCTGCATAACTTTGAACTTATTTTTTTAAAAATTAATATCTGAGAAGTATTTCTTTGTATTTCACTGACAAAAAATTGAATATCTGTATTTAAATGTCTGGTTTGTCATTTTGTGATGTTTTCCTTCAGACTTAATTGGTTAGCCTTTAAAGTTATGCGTTTTTAAAAATGTTCTTTGAGGTCATTCATTATTGTAATTGAAACAGACAATACTTACAATGATCATTCCGGTGGAATCTATTTTTCAGTAATCTGACTGTATAAGAAGCTCATGGGACGTGTATGTATGTTTCTGTAGAATGCCGATCCAGGCTCCACAGTGGACCGAGTTTTTATCGTGTCCAGTGTGCACAAATGAATTTGCACCTGCCCTCCGAAGTCCCATTAGTCTGGGATGCGGACACACTGTGTGTCGAACTTGTCTCAGCAATCTTCACTGTAAACAATGTCCATTCGATCAGGTAAGAGTTCCATTCATTCATACCACAGTTCTCTAATGGAAGTATCTCCTATGTGGGAGAAATTCTATTGGCTTTACCAGTGAAAATAGTAATTTAGAACAATTTTGTCCAGGCAATCATCAACACCGATCTGGAGGAACTCCCTGTAAATTATGCGTTACTTCAGCTGGTATTACTTAATGGGACATCTGATGCACATGAGGAACAGCAGGATTCTGTTCCCAATAAGCTGTTGCCGGAGGACTGTCAATACTATCTTCAATCCAAAAAATGCATCGAAGAACTTGCCCTTTATCTGAAACCCTTCTCCTCAGGTAGGAAAAACCACTTGTTTCCTTTAATATTATTCTATAATGAAATACTCATGGCTTGGGCCTTCATAGATCATCTGAATTAATTTCTTTTTCTGCCGCTAACTTAATTTATAGGCAGTGGGGGCAGTGGTACAAGCTTCCTTTCTCGACCTATGCAGCGCAAACTTGTCACATTGATCAACTGTCAGTTAATGGAAACAGAGGGCCGGACAAGGGCTTTGAGGGCTGCTCGTTCACTAGGAGAAAGAACAGTCATGGAATTGATACTACAACATCAAAATCCCCAGCAGCTCTCAGCAAATTTGTGGGCTGCAGTTAGAGCTCGAGGATGTCAGTTTCTTGGTCCAGGTAAACAATCTTTCATTTTCATGTGCAAAGCTTGAGATTTTTGAAGTTTCTCACTTACATTTCCCAATTTTCTTTCAGCAATGCAGGAAGAGGTTTTGAAGCTCGTTCTCCTTGCATTGGAGGACGGTTCAGCTTTATCTCGCAAAGTTCTGGTCATGTTTGTTGTCCAGAGGCTGGAACAGCATTTTCCTCAAGCCTCAAAAACCAGTATTGGTCATGTTGTTCAGCTCCTGTATCGTGCTTCTTGTTTCAAGGCAAAAATCTTACCCATAATATCTTAATTTTTTGCTTGTATGTCCATGTCCTTAAGGCTTTTCTTTTTTATTGATGTTCAGGTTTCAAAACGGGAAGGTGATTCATCCCTTATGCAGCTCAAAGAAGAATTTAGAACTTATGAAGCCTTGAGGCGGGAGCATGATGCACAGATTGTTCAAATAGCAACAGAGGCAGGCTTGCGCATTGCCCCTGATCAGTGGAGTGCTCTTTTATATGGTGATACTGTACACAAGTCACAGATGCAGAGCATTATTGATAAGTTACAAAGTCCACAATCTTTCTCACAATCTGTCCATGAACTTATAATCGCCCTTCAAAGAACTGGAGATCCTGGAAAACTGTCTGTTTTGAGGCCTCATTTGGAACTTTTGGCAGAAATTGATCCAAGTCCAGGTAGAGCTTTCAGATTTTCACAAGGAACTGGTGTGATCATAATGGCTGTGATAAAAACTTTTCTTACGTGTTCCAGAATGCGAACCTCCCTCCTGGACTGAGTTATGGCAGGCTTTGGATGGAGTACGAGCTGTTGTGACGGGTCTTGTAGAGTTCATTCAGTTACACGGGTCTCGCAAAATGCCTGATCAAAGTGGACAGCATTGTGCTAAGTACAAGATAAGCATGTGCAGGGATTTAACATTGCGTAGTTCTTGCCCGAGAGGGGCAAATTGCACCTTTGCCCATTCTGAACAAGAATTGGATAGGTACAGTTTTTTATTCCCTTCAGCGTTATTTGTTTTGTTTTATGCTTATCGTTGTAAAGGGTTTTAGTGCACTGCTAGCTTGAAAACCTCAGCTACTGTTTTGGTAATAGTGACAGTTTTTGCTTATTTTTATGTATTAATTTTATGCTTATGTTTGCAGATATCGTGCTAAGAATCGTAAGAATGCAGCAAGACTGATGAAGGTTCCTAATGACGGGAAAGAAGAAAGGGAGGACGGAGATGGAGTAGCCTCGGGTGAGGAAAACATGTACGGGAGTCCACCCCTGGACTCAAATTGTCTCAGAAAAGGTGTGTTTTTTGTGCTTTTAAAAAATGTTTTTATTTAACTTTTTTATTTTGAAGCACTTTTACTTGATAATCATTAATTACTTATCATTTTATTGTACTTCTAGCATTTTTGCCAACTGCTCTTCCAGTTTCTAGTTTGAACTTCAGGCCGGTTGTAAACATGACTGCACCAAGACCGGATGTTGACTTTTCCATCCCCTTCTCGAATGGGTCAGGGATGACAACATCTCCCCAACTACTATCACCAACCCAACCTCCTCTACAGCAAGTACCACCTGCTCAAGTCTCAGCATTTCAGCCTATGCCAGCCATCTTTGCTCAGGCTCCAGTCCTAACGACTGATGTTTGTAGGTACTGTATCTGTGTTCATCAAAATGTACAGTACCTGTTACTTCACGCTATACTTACTGAATTTGTTCCTTGCAGTCCACAGCCTGATACTTCAATGCTTGGAGTTCATTCAGGTCAACAGTTCAAAGCTGTTCGTGCTCAAACTGTCGACTATTCTTCTCCATCACCACTACCACCAGAGAATTCTTGCTATGGATCAAAAATGGAAAGCCTCCACCAACAGAGACACATTCATCCGAGGATCATTCCGACTAATGCTGGAAAAATGTCATCCCGGGAGCTTTTTTTACTACAGCAGCGTAAAAATAAGATTGTTTATCAGCTGGAAAAAGTTGTTGGTAAACAGCTAGCAAATGCAATTTCCAGCCAAGTTAGGGTGAGTGTTTTCTTAGCTTCAGAAATGCTTCAATGTTTGATGCATTTACTTAATTAATTATCTAATTTTAAAGATCTCCCAGATGTTGAATGTTGATGGACAGCTGTGTGGTCCTGCACCTTACTGGAGTGTTGGACCCGGTGATGTTGTTGATGGCCATGTAGCTCCCCATTTAAATGCTTCCCCAATTATTAATAGGTACATAACTTATATTTTTGAACTACTATTTTCTTATTTTGTTCATTTGAGTTGGGCATATATTCATGACCTTGTTTGTTTAAGATCAAACTCATTGCAAATGGATGATGATTTTGCGCCACACGAAGGTGCGGCAATGAATAAATATGGTCCAATTTCCCGCATGACGAAAACACTGATGCAACCTGGTAATCCACATGCTGACACTTCCATTTCTGGTTCAGTCAATAGACGACCTTTGCCATCTTCTAGTCCCATGGCATCGATGTTGCTTCATAATTTGCAAGGTCTGTGTTTGTATTTGCCGATCTGTATTTAAGATGGTTGTACTGTTACTAAGGCAAACATTGTATTTGGTCTGTTTGAGTACCTGAAATCAATTGCAGATAAACAATGTTTAACTTTCTTTTGTTTGTAGGGTATCCGTCAAATTCACATATTTTAACCACACAAAGTTCAGCTGGAGGTGACAGTTTTATCACTATTGGTCACAGTATTCTTGACTCTACTCAATTCATAATGCCAGAGGATAAGTAAGTAGTAATTATGTGAATGCTCACCAACATCATCTGGTGTAAACTGTTTGAGATTTTTTTGAAAAATGTTTTTTTTTTTTTTGCTCTTTAAGGCAACAACTGGAGTCGCAACTTATGCAGTTGCACATGAGAAACATAGAGCATGGTAGCCACAATATGAAGCTAGACCCTGAGATGCATTGCATGCAGGTAACATTTTGCAGCCCGTTATGCTGGGACTCTTGTACCATATACCTCATTCACTATTGGTTTCAAATCTGATTTACTTTTGGTGCTTTACCTTCCCAGGAAAGTGAGAAATTAACATCAGAACTGTTTGCTATTGAGCAGGGTATTAGAGAGCAGATTCGTTTGGTAGGTTTGGTATTCATATTCCTTGTCTTGATATGCTCAATACTTGACTCACACTTAATGATTTGTTGTTGATTTATTCCAGAGCCAAGCAATGAACTCTTCAGAGATGAACTCTTGGGGTTTGAACAAGGATGGTTCCACCATTAATTGGAATGCAAGACCCTCTGGAACTCTTCATATGCAAGGGGTCAGTATTGAGCCAGCTCAATACCATGTTGTGCACTCTGTTGATTTAAATCTCCCCATGTTTGACCTGTCATTTTAACACAATCTTGTTTTCTCATGTTTATTTTTAGGAGGATACTTATGAGGCTGTTATAGCAAATGATATGATGGAGCAAGCTCTTCGCCTTGAATTAGACTTGGAAGAACAAGAAAAACGCTGGTGTAGTGAAGAAGGCACAGCAAAGCCTTAATAGCATCCATTTGGATGGTAGAAGATATTTGTATGAAAGTTCTCTTTTGTAAGTCTTTGGCGCAAGGCAACCCCATGTATTATCCATTTATACTGACAATTATTTCACTGAGACCTCTAGAGATTTCTGGAAATCTTCTAGTGGTATGTAATTTATCATTTTTATGATTTTTCTCATGATAGCATCACTGTTATGCTAGTAAGGAGGTGGAATCAAATCTTGTTATTATTGTTTTCTAAGAAAACAGCTTTAGTGCCCTTTGCAATTTTATCATTATGTCTACTTTCAATATTCAATTGGTACTATCACAACAGGGATAACCTGTATAATGTGGCATGACATGGTGTGTGTGATGGAGGGGGAAACAGCCACCCAAAATGCCTGAAATGGTCGGTTTGCCATGTTTCCTTACATATAGTGTGTTGGAACAGATTACTATTTTATCAGTTGACATCAACTTTTATCTGTGAATACTTTGGCTTTGGCTGCGAATATTTAGTCTGTTAAAAGCCAATGCTTTCCCCCTTATCTTTTTTGCTCCATTTTGTTTTTAACAACATTTTAGTACTGTGTGACTGTTAGGTAATAAAGAAACTCTCAATTCTGTGAGGGTGATGGAATTAAACCTTAAGCAATTTTTAAATGTGATCTTTTACTATGTGATGCAGCCAAATGATCATAGCATTTAGCCATATCTCCACTTAATGAAGTGTACATACAGATTTGACTTTGTTTTTCTGTTATCTGTTCCTTCTACACAGATGTAGAATTTAGGAACTTGTGATTGAATGCTAAGGAGGGTAATGTATGTTTCCTTACTTGATAAGGAATATTGCAATCCAGCTGGGTAAGATAACCCGTTTTGTTGGGTGTGATTTTGCTCCCAGTTGAGCAGTTATGGATAGTAGTGCAACCTGTGATAATGAGATGCTGATAGCAATTACTTCTGTCCTTTTGGCATTGTTGCCAATCATGAAAGAAAGGTTTAATCTAAACTGTGCTACACACAGTCAAATTATTTTTATGTTGAGTAAAAATTATGATTGTTAATATGTATTTATGGTTAGAGAAGTGTTTGTTAATGGAAGGTGAATATGTATATGATATATTTATGATAAATGTATAAGTATATATGATATATATTTATACATGTTGTTAAATACATAGCTATTTATGCAGTTTACTTCTCCAGGCATAGCATGAATGTGACAGTTCAATCATCTTACCCTTGTTTTAAATTCTTATTTCTTGCTACTGATTTTGTTTTTATTTCTGCTTTGGTCTTCTGAAAGTAATTGAAATTCTATTTTTTTCCTAATGCTTCTTATTTTTCCTATGTCTATGTCAAATACTCGGTTGTGGCAGTGGATTCATCTTTTACACCTAAAAGTATTGATTGGTGTGCGCTTTTTAAATTACAAAAGTACGTCTTTTACCATGAAAGATGTAGCATTTTTTGTCTTGCCGCATGTTATGTCCCTGCTCGGATTTCTTATTTGATGATTGTACAATAAAGTTAACTCTTATTCTTTTTGAGGCGGCCTCTGTTGCTTTAACAATAATGATTATCCACAATATTTGTGTGTTTCAAGATTTGCTCTATTTGTCTTTACTTGGGATTACATATTATTCTCTTGAAGAGTTGGTGGTGTTCAAAATAGAATATTGTTCAAATGAAAGATTTGTTCTTAATGTAACATTTTTCGACCTCTTAGTCCAAAGTTGGTATTCTGGATAACACACCACAGATTCAGAAATAGGTAAGAATAGAATTATATGATCCTGGAAATCTTCATGTTTCTACTCAGTCATTCATGCTAATTTTAAAAGACCTCTCAAAACAGTATAAGTTTAAAGTGAATACTCTCACCTTGTTTCCTTGATCATCATAATGTAGCTGGTGCATCGTCTGGTTCATATATATATTTTTAGAGCGCGTTTGTTTGAAGGGGAAAGGAAGCCAGGTTTACAGTTAAGGCATTGACATGTTTTTAGAAACTTTTGTTGTTTTGATGTTATGGCGTAATTGGTGGTGGGCTTGTTGTGTTAAAGTGTGGTAGTTAAGAAAACCTGCAACACTCCGCTGACTTAAATCAATGTGGCTGTGGAATGTCACTGTGAGGGGAAGAAAGGACTTTGACAGTACATGTGAGAGTAGTAGTTTAAATCACAACTGAAATTCTACTTGCCTACTGAGTGGAAAGTGATTTGATTGCTTATGTCCCCTTTGCTCTTTTTATCCTTTTCCATCTGTAAATCTGGCTGTAACTTTTTTTTTTCTTTTCAATATGGAGGATTTACTGGAATTGCCCAAGTCACCAGCAGATTGAAACAGCTTAAAGTTATGTTGTATGCATGTCTTATCTTACTGAACTCAAGCCTTGAATACCTTCTAGGTAATATATCAACCCGATGGGTTTAGAAATTTTTTATTATACTGCTCATGGCAGAGTATTCGTTTCTTGAATTCAACATATAGGTAACATTAGTTGAATGATAAGTTCTATTTTCATTGTGTCACTCCTCTCATTTAATTAATAGTAGGCGTAGTTGAACTTGTAGCAAGTTATGACTTTCTTACTATGTTGAGATCTATAAACAATAATGTATTCAAGACAAATGGTTTTCAAAAGAAGTTTTCTTAATACTTTCTGGTTTTGTAGTTTGGCATGGTCTTCAAGACTGATTTCATTGTGAGACACAGTGAACAGATTTTAAAATTTCCATGGTTGCTTCCTCAAAGTGAAGTATTGTCTAAATCACTCTGCTTCTAAGGCTTTCTTCTCAATATCTTTCATATCCATAATGGTATTTAGCAAACTGCGCTGACATGTAAACTCAAATGCAAAGGGGCTGCTTGTAACATGTGTTTATGTGAATGGTTTATTAGTGGGAGCCTTAAAAAACAAAAACTTAAAAACAAACAAACCTTGATACATGATGGTAGATTTTACACAATGCTTTTTGCCTATTGGTGATGTATTTTGTATTTTTTTTTATAAGCTCTGACAGTCTATTGTTGGATGCTTGTCCTGTATTATGATTAACAAGCCTATGCTATCAAACTGTCAGATTTCTTTCTCTTGTGACTTGGACTGTATTTCATATTTTAATATTTATGAAGCAAACTTAATTATGAGTTACTCTTTCTAGGGCTGTAGTTCACTTGTTGTGTACCATGTTAATACTGATTGGAGTGCCAGCAGGAAGTCAAATCGTAAAGCCAGTGTTCTGAGAAACATGAATCATTTTGCATTCATTTACAAGTTGTTCTTGCTGTTGCAGATTTTTATTCTTGTTTAACTTATTTTTATGAAAATGTGATTTTCTTTTGCATAGATTTTGACTGAATATAATTGTATCCAGATGGAAAGTGCCTCATTTTTGGGTCCCGAGTCCAAAATCAAATTGAGAGAGGGGGAGAGTACTACCACTAAGACGTTAAGTTTGGATGAGGATTTTGTAGAATACACATCTCCGAAAGAGACTGATCTTACATCACATTTCAAGAGAAGTTACATGCTTGTTTGATGATATCTAGTTAACCTAAATTATTTTTGTATTCAGTCAAGTAAATTCAATTCCCAAACTGTTGATTTCTTTTGTTTTGTTCTTAAAAATTAGGTTTTATCTTTCAGCATTTTATTCCTTGTTGAAAACAGTATTGCCTTGAAATTATGATTTGTTTTGAATGATACTGTATCACAAGATATTTTCTATGGTTGAATGAAAGATGTAAGATTTAGAAATTGGACAAGCCGAAATTGAAGAATTAGCAGAATAATGTGTCCTTGTTTTTCTCTTGGAAATATAGCAAATCAGTGCCTTATAACTGTGTCCTCGGCAATGCCTAGTTAAGACTGTAGGGTCACATTTTCCCATGTTAATTTACTCCACAATGAGTGAGCCATTCATGAAGCATTCCCTATTTCTGTCCATGCTTCCATTCTCTTCTCACATTTATAACCAACATTGGAGACATCATCACATTACCCCTCAGTATTTACCTGTGTACTTGGATACATCATTTTCCTAGCTTAAAGAAAACGAATTGGAAGTATTCAATTAATTCTTTAACATTTTTTAATGACTGGTGCCAGCATTTTCCTGTTTTGTAGCCCCTCTTTTTTTTGTTGTTGCATCGATCTTTCAATATACCATTGTAGGTTGCATTCATGATAAGTGCACTTCCCGTTTGTGTGCATCATGCTTCTTGCGTAGGATGTTTTCTATCACCTCATTCTGTGACAATTTGAACATATATTTCAGTTCATTGTTAACTTTTTGTTCCTTGAGTTTTATGGTCGGTAATGAATATGTTTGGATTTTTTATGTGCCTTATGCTAATACATGGTTTCAGTTTGGTTTAGAATATGTGTAATTATACTGCATATTCTGTTATCTAACATAATAGCTTGTGTTTCTACAGTTTCTTCTGTGATTCTCATTGTGGATTAGTGTACTTTCATAAATTCAGGGAGTCTCATTCAGTTCAATTGATCACACTTGAATTTTTTGAATTTCCTGCCCTGTTTTTGTTGGTTGCACGTGTTGATTTGAGTTTTCCTTATTATTGCTACATTATCTTATTATTTTTATTGTCATTACTATTTCTATCTTCATTGTTTATTATTATAACTTTTTATGTTTATTAGTATAGGATGATGCAATGAACATTGTGAGCTAACAGATCTAAGAGGAAACATAATACCCCGATGCTTTCTTTGGTGGCAGACCTGTCTTTCTTATTCATGAAAATTAACTCCTTTTTTAAAAACTTTTCATGGAAACAAGAAATTTTTGATTTGCTTCTCTCAGCAAATCTGTTTATGCCATGTTTTCTGTTAGAACTGATAGCTCATGCTTTAGCCGAACTTGATCAGACTGACTGAGCCGTAACTGCTGCTTTTGTCTTTGTTGTTTGCTTCTTTCTTTATATTCTGTCTCACCAAGTCGTCATTGAAATTTAATGAAATATATGAAGTTATCATAAGAGTATTGAAGATGTTTGAGATGTTCAAAATACATTAGCTTGTTTGATTTCTTGCCACTTTTTGCTGCTGTAAGCTGGCGTCTTCTTTGACATTGGAATGCGATTTTTTAAAATCACTGCAAGTATAATAAATATTTTCAATATTGTATTTCCAAATTGTGTCACGTTCCTTCTTCCCTCCTTACTTCCTTCGCGGCACTTCGCGGTGCAAAGATTGACTGGTGTACATGGCGGGTTACATTAAAAAATAATTTTTGAATCAGCTGTTCATTTATGTCGGCCCTTTCACTGAAGGACGGTATTTCTAACCACCGTGTGCTGGATCTACTGGTGAGGCGGTCTGTGATCTCGCTATGTCTAGTCCTTTAACTCCACATGTGTCACATTTTGAAGGGAGTTAGAAGGGAAACAAATCCTCATATTTATCTTTTAAGCTCGTCAAATGATTTTATTTCAAAACGTGGGCACGTCAGATCGTCCACCGTGGCGGCGGCGTTCAGTAGACCGTCGCGGGCAGCCTCTTCTACGCTAAGAGGTCTCTTTCTCCCTTCCCGTCGAGGACAGCAACGCGAGTTTTTGGCACTGATGTGAGAGTAATTTCTGAAACTGCATAGAGGACAGTGCCGTTTTGCGCAGAGATGAGGTTGATCCCGCAAGTGTAGCTCGAAATTGAAATTGAGCTGCCTATGCCTAAACCAATCCATTTTCAAAGAAATCGAGCAGACAAAACTGATAGAGCTGTTACAGCATACAGACAATAACATCAAATAATAAAACTTATTTAAGGCCAGTCGGCTACTTGGCTTTGCTAATCGCTCAGACAATGAGGGCAGTGGTCATTCAATACAATTGATTTATGATTTTGATGACATGATGTGTAACAGTAGATATTTCTCTTAAATGAAGATTGACAAAGAGACTAACTAATGAGATCTTTCTGTAGAACTGATGGTACGTGACTTCAACTTCCCTTTGAAATCCTGAAGTAGGCCTTCAACATTAAAAAGTAACTTAAAAATACATGGTTAAAACAAAATGTAGCTATTTCACAATGTTCAAAATTATTAAGTACCAGTTAACAAATATCAATTATATGTGTCCAGCATGGAGTCTTAATATTACTTGAACAGAGTTACTTAGTTCCTGAACGGATAGGATATTTTATATCCTACACGGTACAATTCATGGTTAGTACACAAACACCCACACATTTTTTCTGTTGAATTAGGACAACACTTCAGGCATGTGTTCATATAACAAAAACCAAGTTCATTTGCAATCATAAGAAAATTTATGGTAGACACTTAGATATGGAGAGTAAACCATCTGAGCAAAGTAACACAAGTAAGCAAAGCAGTTGACAAATCCAATACACTACCGAAGGGCTTTTGCACAAACTAGTTCTGCCAACATATCATCAAACCAATATGATAAACTACTTATGTTGCGCTCAAAAGAAACATGCTTCCATTTAAGAACAATACTAAAATGAGAATATGAATAAATAACAACTGAAAATAGAATTCTAGATAAAACAATAACGTTCAACATTAAAAAATTAATAGATCTCACACATTTGGTTGCAATGAAAACACAAGAGAGATAGCATTATAAAACTTTTTACTTTATACCTTGAACTATGGCAAGTAGAAATTTTATAATGAAATCTCACAAACTGTTCCCACTTTTAAAATTTACTCAGAGTCAGATTTTGACTTAATTAAAATCAACCAAAATGTGAAAAGAGGGGGGAAAACATGCGCCAGCCTCACAACCATTAAAATTTCAAGAGCACACAAAAAATCAAACACAGGAAATATAAACATACATATTTGACACTTCACACAGTAATGTACAATTCATAGCTTTATCACAGAGTTCTTGTGATCTTCATCCAAACCACAATAAATAACATATTACAAAACATCTCGACAATGATAAGAGAAAAGTGATGTGGGTATCTTAACAAGAATAGAAGAACATGAAAATCTTAAAAGGCAAATCTACCGAGAAAGCAATACAGCCTTCATAAATGTAATGCAGTCATGAGAAGAAAATAAAATAATTTCTGATGCAAAGATATTTTCACAGCTCTTAAATAAAATATGAGGCTAGTAAAAGATTTTTACAATAGCAGCCAGGGGCTTTAAAATAATTCCCAGTAATTGCAACATACATTACAAGTGCTAAATTATTTATACATACAGGTATATGTGATTTTAGAATGAAGTTAGGGTCCTGCTATAGAACTGAAGTGGATGTCAAACTTTTTATTAGGATGAGAAGTTAACCGGCTTACAACATTTGCAACAAAAGGCACTTGAGCATAGTTATTATCAAGGACAGCTCTCACATTGTTCACACTATCAGAAAGTTCAAATTGCAAAAGGTGATACACTCTACAGCACAAATCATATGATTGCACTTTCTTAGCCTCATGAATAAACTCTGAGAGATATTCATCAAGAGTTTGCAATCCTCTAAAGTCTACAATTCTGCAGTTTGTCAGATGTGGTGCCATCATAGCAATGCATTTGTTAAGTCCTACATCAGGCATAACTTGAGTGCGTGAGGTACAAACATCCAGTCTCTCGACATTTTTAAGTGTTGGGCTGGCAAGAAGAACAGCTTGTTCTGGAGAAGTGGGAGCACGATCTGCAATGAGTTTCACTGTCTTAAGGGATGGGATTTGGGCAAGGGCACTGAACATGCTGCATGGCAAGGACACCTCTTCAACTGCCGTACATGCTGCCATTGCTTCAATTAGCTCTAATGAATGTTCTGAGAAACTGCAACTTATGGACAAGCTAGTAACAACTCGACCAAGATCTCGCAGCAAATCAGAGGCGATGGTTTCCTGACCACGGACGCGGAGATAGCGCACCACAGGGCAGCCTGCTGAAATTTGTTGGTTATATGGAATTTCAGTGCTATTGGGTGAGATACGCAGAGATAGACTGCGTAAATCAGTCAGCATCCCAATAGCATCGAAAAATGATTGCCATTCTTCTGGTCTAGCATCTTGACCTCCCACCTGATTAAACAGGGAAAATTAGTCAACAACATTTCCCATGATTGTCGATGCAAAGATAGCATGCATAAAAAACACCTCACCTGCAAATCTAATGTGCGGATGGATTTCTGATATTTCTTTAGGATCCCTAATGTATCCTTAGGGTTACGGATTATGATTCTCACCGATCGAACACAGGAAGGGCCAGGTGAATCAACCAAATGGCGCACCTTCTCAACTTCAGACTCATTTGGAGCAAGGATTTCCAGATGCCCTATAACTGGAGCATTGCGCCAAATGCGCCGATCGTCCCACAAGCTGAATGAAACTTTCTGCCAAGCTTGTGAGTCCCTCGATACTTCATGCCATCTTTTACAGACCATACCAACACCATACAGCAACTCTTTGGGCTTCAAATACGTAAAAATTGAAACTAATATCTCATTTGGAAGATCATGGATATAGCAGGCACTGAAAATAAATTTACAAAACACAAATAAATAATCACATGTGTAGTGAAGCTATATAAAAGAGAAGCAAAAATTGCAGACACCTGTAACCCTTACCTGTCTTCTGTTGGCGCTTTACTACTTTCTCCAATGAGTTTTTTGGTATTTCCCATCTTCCATCCCTGTCTGATAAACATTTTCCTAAAGAAAGAAGAGCATTTATTAGCTGAGAGAGTCTTAGATGACAACACAAACTTTCCCTGATACAACCAGTCACAATAGAGACACATGACACATTGAAAGAGCATCTTTCTAAAGTGCCTGGTTAGATTGAAACTCACATGAAAACGCATAGGAAGAACTGTTGTGTAGCTAGTCTCTCATCTTTTCTTGAGTAACAAAGACAAGGACAGGAGGGGGCTCAGCAGATCTGCCTGGAAAAAATGCAAAAGAATGAATGGTAAATAATAAAAACGTGTGGCACGAGCCCGGCGGGCAATACTTCAGACACTACATCAACACTATCAGCTAGAAAGACGGGCAAAGGTAAAACTGATAAGGTGTGATGGCATCTCATCGCGCTCTGCTGCTATGCTTGGCCTCGAAATCCCAATTCTAGGTTATACATGAAACCTTGAACGCGCTGTTTTCCAGGAAGAGCTTACCGAACTTGAGGTTTGACCCGGGCATTTTGATGGGAAGAGTGATCTACTCCACCAGTGCTAGGTAAGGGGTTGACGTTTGGGAAGACGGGCGCAGGCTGTCATAATTTTGTTTGTTGCTGGACTACGACTGGGGAACTGGACCGGGGAACGGCAACGGTTTACAGCAGACGAAATACGGATTCCACAACATTAAAAGTGCAGTCGACCACTGCGAACGGAGTTCCGATAGAGATTTTTGGACTGCCTGAAAAAATAGACGAGCCTGCAGGCCTATGTGAATAAATATTGCGGATATCTGCCCGCATTTAGGCTTTCGTCGAGAGAAACCAACAACACTGATGCTAAATGCACTAGACGCCCCCTTTCATTTGTTTATGTTTACCAGTTTGCCAACGCCCACAAAAAATCTCACCTTAGATGGAATGTTAGATTATTACCGATTATTACATCATGAAGCGTTTGGTGCCCATATTGGCTCTTTACCTGAGATCTTTTCACTTGCACTCCTCAAAAGAGTAAAAAATTAAAATTGACCGTGGACGTGGAAAAATAAGAATAACAGCACGTAAGGTAGTGCAGTGTCAGCTTTTGTTCTCTGTGTCGCTAGGTTTGAATCGGTTGAATCCGGTTGAATGAACAAATAACTGAATCCTATGCTAAATTCTCTTATTACTTTTTGTAAAACTCGGCAGATGTATACCGCTGCATTTCTCTTTGTTTCTTGTTTGAGATTGACTTCAGGTGGCTGATAACCTATTATTAAGTAAATAAATAAGACTATAACCTTCTCTTTCATGTGGAGTGAGATATCAACATGTCTTAACAGTTTTCCCCTTGCAAACAGCATGGATTCATCGACTGCGAGTGGTAGCAGGGATTTGAGTGATACTGACGTGCTTCAGATTTTACTGAAATTGTCTGATGCCCGGGCTTCTGAATGGGAAGCACAGTTTCCATTTCTAGACCCTGCCACAGTGGGGCAGGTGTCTAATTCAATTTCAAAAATTCTTTTCAAAGGAAAATTGGATTTAAAGAAACAGTTTGTGGTAAGTCTCAACTCTTCTGAATGGTATACCGTTTATTAAACACTGTATTGACAACTTACTTACTCTCTGTTTAATTTTTGTTTTAGGCATTGGTAAGGAAGTGGTGTACGGGGAAAAATAAGTCTTCTGCTCTGTGTCACACTGCATGGGTTGGACGATCAATCACTGTGGAACAATGTGTAGATTCTGTACTCTCTTCATGTATTCCCATTATTGAAGACGAAAGTGATTGGAACATGCGAGACACTGAGCAACAGTTGGCATTGTCCTATGCTGTATTAGGCGCTGCAACAAATTTGTCCTCGCCATTGCATGTTCTTGCTGGTGAAAAATGTGCCTTACTTGTCAATAGAATATTGAAAGAAAAAAGTCTTCAACCATGTCACCATAAGTTCTTAGCTCAAATTTGGAGTTCTGTTGGTGAGTGTGGATTACTGTTACATTGTTTTTGAAGTACATCTTATTATCACTGGAAAGCTCATTGCATTTATCATGCTCACAATTTTCTTTTCAAATAATGTGTTGTGTCATAAATTAATTGTGTCTCTTCCAGGAGAACTACCAATAAATGATAGCACCTTAGTTCAAATGGCTGAGAGGTCTATTTTGGGGATTGAAAGGACTATGCTCTGGCTGGGGGAGAAAGCTGTCAATAGTAAACAACAAACCATCTCAGAATCATTTGATACTGTGATTGGTTCTAAATTATTAGCCTGCTGTCAGAGTCCTGTTGTCTTTCAGGTTGGTTTTGATTTAAAATACTACTTACCTATGCATGGGTCCTCTCCTCTGTTTTTTAACTTCCTTGGCAAAACATCCGATTGCATTCATGAAACAAGAAAAATAATGAATTGTCCATATTTTTTTTCTGCAGAATGTGTGCAATCTTCTGACACACATGATGTTGGTTAGTGAAGCTCATCCCGGAGTTCAAGCTCTCATCAAAGTATTCATATCTGGTGTGGAAAGACAATGCAAAAGTGAACTGATTGATATATGTTCTCTTTATGAAGAGAGCTGTCAAGTAGTGTCTGCTCTTCTGTGTGTGGACCCCAGTCTTCTTCCTGAACACGGTGAGAAATTACTTTCACGAGATACAGTTTTGAAATTATTGTACGCATTGCCCAGAGAAAAAGCCGCAGGTCTCCTGTCTCATAGACCTACTTGGCTTCTCTTCACATTTTAAAAATTTCCTTTGGTATTGTGTGGAAAAAACAACTGGGTGTAACACAAGCAAGTCAACCTTTCCATTTTATTATATACAATGCCGAAGTCAAGACAAAGTTTTGACTGTACAGTGTGGGCCTGAGACGTCCGCTCCAAACATTCTGCTAAAACAACAATAACAAGAACAACAACGGAAACAACAAACTAACCAATCCAATAGCTTTGTCATAAGAGCCACATGTAAAGGGCGCTCCACCAGCCTTGAGGCTGGTGCATTTAAATGTGGTACTTGACCAGTGAACGCTGGAAAAGTGCTTCCATTCAATCATGAGTATGGAGCACATAATGAAATAATTCATCTTACGCTAAATATAAAATACTTTTCGTACGCAAGGAATCAGACTTGAAAATAACATCAATTCGAAACCTGGAGTTTTATACATAAAACAAAATTCTTGTGGAGCACCCAATACAATATCAAACATTTTAATGCAACTTTTCATTAATTATAAACCACCTTGGTATACACTCAAATTTTTTTTTCGATATGGATCGACCCTTGTTATGTTAACAAAACTTGCGCACTTGAAACAATATTACAATGAACTGTCTGGTTGAAACAAGTAGATAGATGTTGCTATTTTATCTTAGTGATAAGTGAAAAATGGATGAGGTAGCTCTCCCACTGTGATCTATAAGTGGACTTTGGTAATGTAGAAATGATTTGTCATATGATGCAGAGCTGAACAGCAAATAAAATATTTTATTGACAGGAATGTTGCAAGTTCATCATTCCTTTACTTTTGTCCAGAAAATGGTCTAAATTTGTTTCCATAGAAATTCTCAAACAGGTCACCCAATTTCTTTTTCCCCAAAATAATTGTTATTATTTTTTTTCAAGGTGCCCTCAGGTTTCCTTTCTCTACTGCATAGGCATTGGTTAGCTTCCTTGCTAAGTTTTACCTTGGACCATCATGAAGTGCTAACACAAGACCTGCTTGCTTTGCACTTAAGAGTGAATGTTATACTTGGCATTATCTCAGGATTCCAAGTTTTAAAATGTTTTTCTTAACATTTAGTATTCCAATTATTTATGCTTTCCCTGCTAATATTTCTTATTCATCAAAGTATTTACAATATAAATGTGAAATATCACAAGGGTATCATTGAATTGTAGGTAAGAACACAAATAAAGCTGCTAGGACTCTGCAGCTGGCAATACCACAGGTCCCGCTCTAGTATCAACACGTCACAGCAAAGCCCATGGTGAGCGTAAATACAGATTCCCCAATAATCCAAAGGCACAAAATCGCTGACAGCTCTTACTTTTACTGTCTTGCATTTAACATAAAAATTTCTCAAGATTCATACATTTCATGTATACATGTTAACGTTTTGGCTTGTTTGTGCCCTTGAACTTCTCCAAGTGGTATACTGTCTGAAAGATCTCCTTGTAAGGACAATTCAGTGTTCTGAATTGTGACCTGGTACATTTTTCCCTCTAAATCTCACCATAGTAAGTCTTTGTTATATCATCATAAGAGTTATCAAATTCATTTTGTCCATTGGCCTTGCAAGATTTGTTGATTCCTTAAATTAGGTAAGATAATAAGATCCATAAAATTCAGGGTAGTCGTAACATTTTGGCGCCTTATAAGTGTTTTTATGAAAAGTCAGATTTAAAGAATTTGAAAGCTTATGCATTTTTTTAAATCACAAAATTGAAAGTTTTTTTTTGCTCTTGCATTATTGGCGATTGTACCTTTTTCTCTGGGGCATTCTGCACCAGTCACCAAGCTTCTCCCCGACCCAAAAACTGCAAATATGTTTATTTGTGTCTGACTTTTCTAGCCTGATGTTATGCCCCATATAAATAGGAGGAATGTAAACAATAATCAACACACATAGAATTTATTAAATTGTAACAAATTTTCATGATCTGTTAAAGACTAGGATGATGAACTAGTATTAATTGTTGGAATCTCTATGTAATTACAGTATTGTGCTGTGTAGTTAGCATATACTGAATATTTCTGGCTGGTGCAATTAGCCATTTTTTCTCAGTGAAGCTTCAGGAAAGCCTAGCCTTTGAAATTTTGTATGGTTACATTTCTTGTGTTTTCTCCGGGTGCTATTTGGAAGGCCTTTTTGTTTGTACCTGCAAGCAAACCTTTTACAGCCCATGACATGATTGCTTCTTCTCTGAGAATTTGAACGCCAGTTGATAATCATTAGCTGTTTTCTAGTTTAAAGCACAGTTCGGCAGTTTCAAAGTAGTTCTTTGCTCATCAGCATAAACAAATTGCAATTTTTTAAATTCATCCCTGCAGTAGCATGAGTGCGCTGTTTCAATTTCTTTGCATACATCTCCTGGTTTTCCAGTTAAATTACTTTGAACAAATGTTAGTGATGGTGAAAGTAACTCAGAAACAAACATAAATGAGGGGCTGAAGCCAATTCACAGCAGGATAGGGCCTTGAGGATTACTTTTCCTCTTCACTCGCTTGGTAATTAGGATTAAGTTCTTGTATGCTGTGACACAACAAACCATGGCTTGCCTTTTATCGGTCAGAGGAGGAGTCTTTTAATGGATATGTATAACATTATGGAACTATAATCTAAACTTTCGCTCTCATTTGATGGACCTTTGGATTGGTTGGTGCTCTACACCTACGACTTATTGTGGCATATGGTGAGCGGGCGGCCGGCCCAGTACCGACGGGCTAGGAAAAGAAACAACAAAAATTATGGAGGAATGAAAGAGATCTGAACATTGGTGTTTGTCATTTTGGAGCTAGACAAAGGCTAATCCAACCCTAAATTATTTTGAAGCTTCACACAGCCCAAAAATTATCAAGCACTTAAAACAGTGCTCAAAACTAATGTGTTCGTTTCTGTACAATAAAATATTCAACAAGAAGTAATGATTGAAACCTGTACCATACCTATCCAATATGAAATTAGTTTCTTAAGAAATAACATTTTTAGCGGCAATAAAACACTCGGGGTGATAGGGCTCACTCCAGTTTCATCGTGAGCGGTTAAAAATCCTCGTTGAACGGTATTTTACTGTAGGTCGTTCATAGTTTGCGAATCGCGGGCGCCGCAGTGTCTGTTCATTTGCCGGCGCATCATATCACTGGGTGGGTTAGGGAATGACCTGGCCTTCACGGGCGCGTGGCCGCGCGCGGCCGTCCCCCCGAAATAAGTCGATTCGTCATATTGTTTGGCAGGATTTGCACTCACGCATCCTCAGGCACACAAATTCAATTTCTCTCTTGCACACGCGCTCTCTGTCGCACTCACACTCGGTATGCACTCCTCTCTCTCTCTCTCTCTCTCTCTCTCTCTCTCTCTCTCTCTCTCTCTCTCTCTCCTCACACACACACTCAGCCGCACGCACGCACGCTCTTGTTCATTCGCAACGCATACACGCACTTTACGCAAGCATACGTATAAGATGGCAGATGATTTTATCCTTGGCCTCCGACTGATTTATTGTTTACCCTCTTGCCCCGCCTCGCCAGCGCCCCGGAGAGTGAATGACACAGGCTCATACTGAGAAAAAAATGGGAAGAACCAGGTGTGGGGAATGGCCACGACGGCCTGACGCGTTGACGCCTAGGTCAGCAACCGCCAGTCCAAAGCTCACTTTGCAAGTAAGTGATTTTTTTTTTTTGGGGGGGGGGGGGGGCTAACTCCGACAGTAATTGTTTTTTGAGAAACGCTCGGATGGATCTTAGACTGCGCTCCTCGTGCTGGTACAGACTGTCATATTCTATTATGATTTGGTTGCCAATAATTTTAAGTAGAGCCTTGTTCAATTCTCGGGATGGGTATTGTTGGTGGATGTTGGCGGGGCGTGGGGCTCGAGGCATGCGGACGCGGCGCTATGGCTCTAAGCCCTACCCTACAATTGCTCGGAAATAGAAATAGTTCTACGAACAACTACGGGTTCTTAAATTGAGACTTTTCTTAAAATAAGAAATGAGGGCTGAAAGATTGAATATCTTTATCATTTCTAGTGTCTAGAACTTGTAATAGCTTTGCACTTTTTATTACAATTAAATTCACAATGGACTGATTTTCGTTTCAGTAAAAATTTGGTCGGAATTGGACGAAAGATACGAAAAAATAATGTGGCTAACGAAGGGAGCGTATTTGTCCTCGGTTTTGTTTGATTCATAAGCTTGATTGTTGGATGGCTTCTTTACAGGAAGTATATGAAATGACATTGTCTGTAGTCGAACTGAAGTCAGACGAAAATTATAGAAGAGATGGCAAACAAAAATAGACGAAATATAAGCCGTAAGTCAATGTATGCTTTAGGAAGTGAGCAATCGACCAGCGGAATATCAGACATAAGTGAGTCTGCTACATTTACCCTTCATATCGTCCGCTTTCATTAATACTTTGTGAAAAAAAGCAAATAAAAGGGTATTTCCCTTTTCTCAAAGCAGTAGTTCGAACGTTGTCCTAGTAAGGATAAGATTCGATCGTATTAAAGTCTAAAACAAATCTACTGAAAAGTATAAGTATATAAAGTTAGATTTCTAATTGTAAGACATGGCTTAGACCCGCTGTCGCCCTTAATACGGCTGCGCACTGTAAATACAAGTCCAGGCCGGGAATTTTATACTTCCACGCGACTTGAATTCAAGGGTACTGGGTTTGTGGTTAAATTAGCATTGTTCTATCATAATGTTGTAACGGGCACCTAAATATTTGCGAATCACTGCGGTATGCTAAGACCAGAAAGGATGAATGGTAAGGGAAACGGCCGTACCTGCCATCTCTAGGCTTATTGGTGTATTTCCATACCATGGCCTTGCATTTACAGCACATACGGTAACAAATCCGGTGGTGGCGTCTTAACAGATAAAAGTACAGAGCAAGATAGAGACAATAGAGAAGAAAAGGGCCGACAAAGAGAACGCGTTTGGCTTATTTAACCCCGCCCGAAGAAAGGGATTTCCACTGAAGGGACGGGTTGACAGCCATATCTGTTCACCTTGACGCAGTCCCTCTACCCGCTCGGCAAGCTGAGGACTAGCAAAGTATCAAGATAATCAGTAAGAATTACGAAAAAAAGGTGTGTACTTAAAGAGAATGTCCCTTTAGAAATTAATGAACTATAGATATTACCTGGACGATCAACGACTGCAATAAACTCTACTGGGTGGATAAATACTTGGGCCGAGCGGAGGGCACACGCGCAGCAGTCTCAGTCACGCTTTATCTCTCTCACACACACGATCACTGCCCACGCATTCACTTTCAGTCATCTGCCTCTCACACACGCAATCGCACGCGCACTAATATTGCCGAGCGGTGCGTACACGGACCACTCTTTGCACTCAATGGAATTAGTTTAGTCTTTTTGAACTTTTCCATTTCCGCAGTTTTGAGCACTTTCTATATTAGCGAGTTAGCGGGTTACCTCCCGGTGGCGCCTCTTCAATACCCCCAGGTCCGGCAACCCAATAAAAGTAGAAAATTGTATTTTGCAAAGGGAAAGTATTATAAAAACATCACGATAAGAGACGGGTCACACTTTCATATTTTTAATTACAATGCGTGGCTCCTTCAGCGAGGGTCGTGAAAAGAAAAAAGGTTCTTGTATCGTTCTCAAAACCATTGCAGCAGATTGACTGCCAGATGTGTGAATGGTCCGCGGCCGCACCGCGTCTGCAGGACGGCTCGCACGAGACCCGGCCCGGTCCGCCGGGCGGCATGTGGTACCCGCGCCTCCAGACCGACTCCATGCTCTCTGTGGCGGGCCGGGCCCCTGGGCGAACCGGCTGCACCGGTAAGGAACTTGGTAACTGAAGCGTTAAGTAGCCGGACTTGCACCGCGAGGGTTTGTCTCTGCGAGTAATAAACGTTTTCACAACTAAAATTTATAACCTGACACTACTCTCACCGACAGAGGAACTGGGGACGTTTAGTTTGTTTCGACACGAATGTGTGCCAAAAGAATCACAGTTTGGTACAGAAGCGTCTTCTGAAGGTGAAAATATTAGTTTTCTCCTATAGTTTTGCGGACCCTAAAACATTTTGCTTAACAGTCAGTCACCCATACGATATATGTTCACAAAGAAAACCAGCCATGTGAAGCACAATGTATGTATAAAAAGAACGAAAATAACAAAAGTAACACATATGTTCGTACATTAACTCGAAAGTGTACCAGCTGCAGTCTGAACATGAGCAGACGCCCCGTCTAGACCCGGAACTGCTGTCTGCTAGCATCCCGGGCCCTACTTCCCACGAACACAGCCCGCGCTCCAGGGGGCAGAGGGGGTGGTTGCCGAACGTGTTCCAGGTTAGAAATCGAATAATGCGAGGAACCAATCACGTCAACACAAAGTCCACCAATGTTTAAAATTTACATGAAAAAGTAGAAATAAAGTAAACTGTCAAAAATTCGGACCTTGCTTTTCCCTTAAAAAAAGTAAATTACCACCGCTTTCATTCGAGATCAAACACTTAATGTGAAGTCACGCACTACCATTTCAACATATCATTAGGGTAAAAATAATATACCTGTGTTCAGACGTTACAAAATAATTCGCCATTATCCAGGAACAAAAACGATGCTTTCACGCTCGCTTAAACCATCGGACATCATAACCCGAAAATGTTTAGAACATCAGCTTTTTACGGACACCTTTTACAAATTCGCGAGGCGTTCAGTCATTTTCGTTGTACATGGGGAATCGATATCTTTTAATATAAGCAAACGTGAACGCATCTTAACAACAATAATAACAATAATAATTAATAGCAATGAATGGCAATACACCCCAACCAGGACTGTACTCTCAGGTGAAGTTTCTTGCTGGGGGGTGCCGTTGCAGAGAATGCAACAAACGGAAATAGTTTTATGACAAGATGGCGCTGTCTGGTTAGCGCTGGCTGGCCATGGCAGTGGTCGCGGGTAGGGAGGCGGCCGTGAAGCGGATGCATTGCAGCCATGGGGCACAAGGGTTGAGCAGCAGTCATGACCGATCACTGTGACATTTACGGATGGCTTGGAGAGAAAGGGTCACCCTGGGGATCCATTATATAATGCTAGAGACTGCGATGGATGGGCGAGGTATAGGATCCCTCCCTGATATAATATCCTGATGGTAGAGGCAGCGCGCCGGGACACCGTGACGTCAGATAGCGACGATCTGTTTGTAAAAAAAGTTTAGGGGATCACTGTAAAGAATTTTCTTAAGAGAACTTACAGCAGGTCTAGCGTTGATATATGTCACGAAAAATATCGGTCAAGGAGAGATTATTTCCTTAGTGTGCCGATGGCTACAGGGCTTCCACTTCGCGGTCGTTTCGACACCCTCTCGGGGAAAAGAACACGCAGAGCAACAGAACAGAGCAAATACCGTACACACTGGTTTCCAATTTCCAAACCGCTTCGCGTAGATTGCAATCTCCTTCACTAAACTTCTCATACACTCGCGGTCAGCAGCGTAGGCGAGACAGAACACTGGAATAATTCATGCATTGTTTACAAACCATCAGGTTTGGAAATGGGGGTCACCAGTGTGTCATGCAGGGGGACGCGCAGACGTGGAGACGGGGTGGCGGTTCATCACTGGCGTGTGCATACAGGGTGATCGCCGAATGCTGCTCCTTGCATTGTCTTTTTTATTTTCGTCCTGATTTGTCCAAAAATTAAACGAAAAAATTTGCAGCGCGATCATTTCAATGCTCTCGACCTCACGTCAGCCTTCCCACTCTAAAATGGACGGCTTTCTGTTTCACCCTGTATCCGCACGCCTCCAGGAGTCGCTGCAACGGCAGCTACAACGGCCCATGGGCGGTAGGACACATATCAGTGGGCACACTTATAACATCTGTTAGGGGTCCGCTCCATACTCTCTTCGACGGTCTCGATATGCACCTATATTCGTAAACGCATTTTAAAAATGGCTTCTTAATTATATAAGTTTATTATTTAGATCCTTATGCATTAATTTTAAAAAAAGTATTTGGTTGTGTTGCACGTTGGTTTCATTTTAAAAGTCTGTAATAATTACAATAATAATAATAATACTACGCGGATTCCCCAACACCTTTGATTTCTTCGTTCTGGGGCGCGGTGAGAGTCCTGTCTCACGGGCTGGCGGGGTGGGGCGGCGGGGGACGGGGCTCTTTGAGGGACCCTCAACGGCCCACCCCCACCCCTCCCAAGGAGCGGCCCAGGTGGCGGGGCCGGGGTGGGGCCGGGGCCGGGCGGGGCCCGCTCTAAGGCAGGGAGGGAAGAGAGCACCAAAGTTGAAATCCGGGTCCGTTGAGCTTGGTGTTGACGGCGGTTGCGGTGGTGGTAGTGGCGTCACCAAAGGAACGTTGGAAGCACGAGGAGGTGGGTGACGCACCCCAAGATGGGCACCTTGGTGGGTTGGGTAGGTAGCCCCGGCACCATGGAACCCACCAGGCCGCCGCCCATACTGCACGGCAGAAAAGCAGATTCGTTGAAAGACCTAATATTCCCTTTTAGACTCTGGCTCATGATTCAAATTTCATTTGTTTTCTTACCCAGTAGTCAGACATCCGTTTCTATGCTTGTTGGGTATGTATTGTTGTGGGGCTGATGCAGTCGAGGGTTGGAAATGCAGGAATTGGGCCTTTTGATGGGCCCGACTAAAATGCTTTCTTCTAATTCCATCATGTCCGACGAACTTTCTGATACCGAGCTCTTCTTCATATGTTGCCCTGCTGTTATGACCAATCACAGGTTAAAACAAATTATTGCTTTTGGTCGTTGTAGGTGCACAAACAAGGATAGCGTTTAAAGCAAATTGACATACCTAATGTACCCGGTAAGTATGGACATGATGTTACATGGTTAAAGTTCTGACTCTGCATATCCTCTTGATCCGTCTCACGGTGATAGAAATAATTGAAGTTGGAGACTATGACAGGGACGGGCAGTGCGATGGTCAGCACACCGGCGATTGCACATAATGAACCCACGATTTTCCCCCAAACTCCGACCGGTCTGCAAGACAAAACACCCTATCATTAGACACACCCGACAAATAAGCACGTTTATCTACACAACTCTCATAAGTTTTTCCCGATGTCTACTTTACAATTATATTTAAAATGAATGTAAAATGAATGATTGATCGAAGGAGAAAAAAGAAGTCGTTTAAATGGCCCCGGAAAAAATTTTCTGCTCTAGTTCTGTAGAAGTCGTGTACCGGAAAAAGTATGAGAGTAATCAGTAGATATTTTTAGCGTGCCAACAATTTAAACAAGGTCAAAGATTCTTCTTTCTTTGGTGCCACCCATAAAGTACGTCTGTAGTTATTCATAGCCAAAAAATGAAACGTGATCGCAAACGGGAAGACCAGCCTGCACGACATCAATGCACGCCAAAGTCGGCAGCCCCTACACTTTCGGCGCCATGTGCTTTAAGACTAACTGTTCAAAGAAATTTGAACAGCAGGCAATAACGTAGAGTACTTTCAGGATGGTCCCTAGTATTCTGTGAACATATTTCACTCATTTCCAGATAGAATGTCGCAATTTACCAAATATGAAGAAAAATTCTTGGAAAGTTATAGTTAATAAATAGGCTCAAGTAAATACATGTGCAGGAACACATGCCTCGCCCTTTTCCAGTCAAGTGCGTTTATCGGCCAGTTGGATATCAGAGAGCCGATGCGGCTGACAGGTGACTCCCCTGAGATGGGTCGTTTCTTTGCTTAAAGCGAGCCCCTGCGCTCTAATTACTTTATAGTACTAATGGCATGTAGACGTAAAATGACTATTTGGCACGACTGCTCGTGACATCTATCTGCAATATATTACGGCTTAGGATTAAAATTATGTTAAAAGTTAAGGTTGTTGCTGCTAGTCTAAGTCCACTTTTTACGCCACATTCGAAAAGAAAGTACTCAGAAAGCAAAATCAACACAGCTGCGTGTTCAAACAGTGCTTGCTGCACGGGCTAGGATCAGCGATACTCGATACAGCAATTTTCTAAACGGTGAAAGGCGGACTCTTGTTCCAGTATTCGATCAATTAACCAGATTAATCGCCTCATTATTATAGACAAGCTTTATAGAATTAATTCATTCATGCAGTTGACCAGATTATGTGAGAAAGCTGCATATTTGCAGGCAAGGAGAGGCTCTGGCAAATCTCATACTGTACAACAGAGAACCTAAATATATACCGAATCGCCTTCACCTTTTTGTAATATTCCTAATTCACTATAGTCAACAATTGTCTACAGGTGACTAACTGTAGATTAGGTTTCTACCACATATTGTATTCACACTAGAGAAAAGTATTAGTAACTTAAATTAACAATAGACCTTTTTTATATACGCTGAACCTAGTCCGTAACATATATGTTATTTAGCAGTCAAATCTCCAGATTAAAGTTAAAACAAAAGTTAATGTTCTTTCTTAAAGCCGTGTGAAATATCATTGCATGACAAATATGCTGTGACTGTTATCACTTTTGGAGGGTGCGCTACATTGAAGCACGAAGAAATTTGTTATGAAAACACATTATCTTTTGCTTTAACTTCGACCATGGTGCGGCAGTGGTTATTGGGCTGGTTGTACAAGCCTTGCCTTTCCATGCCATTCCTAAAGTTGACTACACCACGTGCTGCTGTAATCATCTATATTGCCTACATCAGCGTGTAGAGCTGAGCATAACTTAATTTATCATTCAGTTTAAGAACAAAAGAAACAACGTTGATGCAGATTCTAGTGTAACGCCACGCGGTTTCAGTTAGCTGAAATTGTGCAATAGAAGTTCCATGTCATGTAACATGCTTGCAAATCACGCATAGTAAATGTCAGGTGTGCCCTTAAATGTAAAATAGTGCTTATGGAACGGCAAATCTTATTTTGTTTAGATCCGACTAAACTGCTCACGAGGACTTATGAATCGAAATAAATCTCGATCATTGCAAAATTAATATGCATTCACAAAAGAAGCTAGGCGGTAAGTTCTTACTGGCCATTACCAGTTTGAATTAACGTATGACTAAAATCTAAAGCGATGATTGAGAATGGAGGCTCTTGAGATATATGAATGAGGTGACTGACATATTTTTAGTTACCACTAGCGGTTTCAGTCTATGAGCAGTATGCGAATTCCACATGTTTCTGAAGCAATCTCTATTGTGATTGTGCCAGCATAGTTATTTCATAGATGAGTCATGTAGGCATGGTTGTATACTGCTTCAGCGTCTGTTGCCGCGATGTTGCCTGTAATAGCAGTATTTTCGCAGGGATGGCTTTCTGGTATATTGTTTGTTACTGACGCAAAGGCAATCTGAGCTCAAACCCGCAGATTAATCGAGCCCTAATTCTGCTACACTTTGTGGCACATTATTCGATTATGGAAACATGTAGGAACGAGTTAACTGGTCGTCTTCCAGATATTTGTAGCAATATCTGCTTTATTTAATCTTTCTAAAGCCACCCCTGAGAAACATATTTTGGCTGGAAAAACAATGCACATGTTGCACCCATTCGGTCCTGAAACGTTGGGTCTCTGCGTTATGGTACGTTTAGTGTTCGGACTAGAAAAAATATGCTCCTTGCAGAACCTGAAAATGTGGAGGAAGTCACTTATTCTTTGGTAACTGGAGCATTTGACACTTCTATGCCTAAAAGTTCAGTGTTTCTTTTTCACAAATTAAAAATGATAGAGTTATTTTCTTGCTTTTAAATTTGCTTAGGAGGGTGTAATTTTCTAGTCGATTGTGTCCTGTGTTAACAGAAACAGAGAGCGAATAAAATGTAATAATCCGGGTGCCCAAGGACTGTGAATTTTCTCAAGAGCCGTTTATATTAATAAGTCCACCAGTCCGCGACACTGTTAAAGACAATTCAGATTAGTTGAATTTTGGTATCTATTGGCAAGGTTTGGCGTTTTTATGTCAAGAACCTGATTTCTTAATTCATTTTATGTGATCAGATGGTATATGTGGCACGGTACAACACCTACAGGGACAAGCGCACTGCGTCTTAGAGGAAACAGGAAACAGGGATTAGGAAAAGAGCGGGAAAAATGAATGCACTGTATCGGACATATTCTACTGCATGGTGTATGAAATTCATGCCGCTTTCAACCCTACATGTTCTTATCAGAGTTACAGGGATGAACAAGCGGGGATATCTTTATATCAGAATATCGTCAAATGTAGGAAACGTTTGTTAGTTCACTTAAAAGGGCAATTTGACCAAGCAGGGATATAGTCCATACAGCACAGGAAAGGCATTAGCACAGGAAACCAGATGACAAAGTGATGCAACATCTAGACACAGGTCACAATATGTACAGCCCATTTAGACAACAGAAGCCACTGGTTGCCACCTAACCGGAAGAAGCGCAAACAAGTCGTGGAAGCCTCCAGAGCTGTTCCATATATTGAAGAAGCAGAACTGTGCAATATTGTTCCTACAAGGACAAGTAACTGTTACAGAGATGCCATTAATGTGTGCCATTTTACCCCGTGGGATTTTTTTTGGTACTATGCGATCACTCGAAAAAAATTTCATAAGGGGCCATATATGCCCCCACCCCCAGCCACGAGCCGAGAAAGATCCATACAATGTGGGTGTGAAAGAGTTACAACTGAAGCAAACATTGCCAATATTTCGTCACTGAATCAATGATCTCAGATCACTGTAGGCTCAGCTTTCGGACTGGGATTCCGGCTTTTGGTCTCGTTCTAGCGCGCAAAAAATCCAAAATCAGTGTTCAGGTAAATTGTGCGAAACGTAAACGGCACACTTGATACACTATGTCAGTTCATTTCTGGAACACTTTAAAATGGGCTCACCTAAGTAACAACACAGGAAGCTTCCTTTGGATTTGTTTTTACATGTGATGTTATTTGTGGATGTACTAACGAAACTCTAGTGATATTGGCGCATTTGTAACAAATAGGATTGATCGTAGCTGATTTTCTACGCGTATGTATTCGGCTTCTTAATCATGTAGGCCGGATGGATGCCTCCATGTTACCTTAACTAGTCGATGTCTCGAAACCGATCAGAAGCCAATACTGCGTGCGGCAAGATGACTAGAGAGCTCGTTGTACATTTCTTTTGCGTATCGTAAGCAAAGGGGTTGTCTTATCAATGGCGTGTTTCTCTCTTTACGTTTTTCCTTTCTTTTATGTAAATATTGAAGTGGTGGAGGTGTAATTTCATATCTTATGTAAATGAATTTCTTTTTCTAAAACGCGCCATTGGCAAGACACTGAGCCCTGGCCCTGCGTCCTGATCGGCCGGCCCCATGCACATATGCACATATCACACAGAAAGATGGCAAGACAGAATCAGGCGGACAGAAAGGCTCCAGAAGGGGACACCACCAAAAAACATAAATTTTGTGCCCAGCACTAATCTTGGCAAAGGCCGTATGGACAACACGCGGTCTGTGATTTTAATTGTTCAATAAAGGGTACTATTCATTGCATTAAAAAATGATGTCCAGAGGCATTAATGCATGTGAACACAATCAGCAATGATAGAGAAGAAAAACGCGTCGACAGTCGGGCAATGAAGAGCCCATTCCAAATCGAATGGTGGCAGGGAGGAAGAGGCAGACGAACTGACAGGAACACCATAAGTGAAAGGCAACAATGAAAGCATAAGTAGATTAGAGAGTAGCGTACATTCAGTCAGCTGAACGTTTGTCGGACCCGGCTGTAATAACGCGATCTGATTATTAAAGTTATTTTTAAATGTGGTTACGTAGTAGCTATATTGTCTATTTGTGGTGTCTGAACGCTACGCTCTGAAGCAACACCAAACATGCATAAAAAATTACACGCATGCATCAGCCAAATAATTACAAGGAAGCATCAACAAAGGTACTTTCCCACAAGCTTTATTTGCCCCTCAGCGAAAATTAAAATAAGTGACCAGCGAATAAAACGATTCAGAAAATTCTTTGTTTAACATTATGTAATTACTATAATAACAATTTATCAGCGGGACGCTTTGGTAACTTAAACCTTTAAACCCACCGATTCTGTCACGCTCGTGCTAGTAGCGGTCGAATTCTAGAGCTCGTGTTCAAGTAAGTTATTCTTGTGGACTTTAGAAAGAGGGCAATCATTGTCCATTTATTTTTCCCCTCAATAAGCTCATGTTTATTCTGGACAGAGCACGACGTTCTGTGTTTTTAAGTTTTGAAAAAATATTTCATAAGTTTACTTGATTTCCGTATCGTAAGTTTCCCTGTTTCAATCTCGTCGTAAATATTCCCCAACTGAAACGTTTTTTTGTCACTCCAGACACATCGCACATATTATTTTGAGATGTGTCAACGCCTTTCTGTACTCAGGCCATTACACCAGTTCGTAATCCCCTTTACGAGTGACCGACCAAGAGGCTAACGTATATTTAATAGCAATGAGTAATACTTGGAAAGTTAAAGATTGAGACGATTTCTATCATTCTGGTTTGCGCTGTTTATGGTCAGTTATGTCAGGTCCGCCTGTCAGCATAGTTCCTGACAAGGAACCAAAGCACGAGCTCGAATTATATATTTGACACGAAGGAGAGATTATAATTGGCCCAGAAACAACAAAAGTGGCCAATAAAGCATGCTAAACACGAACATCAACAGAAAATGATCACATACATCGGCCAAATCTATACCCAAACCATCTCAAAAATAGAGAGGGAATGAAAATAGAAAAGCAATGAAGGAAGAAGAAAGGATTCAAAGTTCAGGGGGGAAAGAAGAGACATGATAGATAAGAATATACAATGTAACGATAATACAACACTGAAAAACAAGTACTTGGGCGCCTTTGTATTCTCAAAATGCCATGATCAGTTTTTACCAAGAAAGTTTGTGGAAAGGATGTGCTATGGTAATTCATATTCTTTTGGTTCATATTGTCTATGATGTGTTATCCACTTGATTATCAAGATCACCAAACTTATTTCACATCCTTCACATCGCCGTTTATAGCAGCATTTATTGTCGTTCAGCCACATGATGTTCAAAGTAGCAATAATGACTTCAGGTAGATTTGAACGGTTATGGCATCTAAGGAATGCAAGAGGTCGCCCTCGTGAGACATAAAATCGCGTTGCAGTTCATAGGGGGTTAGGGATATTCCAAGACGTCCGTTGGCCATAAGGTCGCCATGAAGGTGTTATTTGTGTTGCCACTGTGCCACAGATTCTTTTTATTCTATTGTACGTACGATGAAGGGCATGCACACTAGAGCCCATTTCATATTTATAACTGGTGGGTTATAAAATCTATATCCTTGTCGGCACCCGCTACTGCCTTCTAGAAAAATACATCTACGGGATACTGTTAATGATCCAACTCAAACAAAGAATTTTCTTGAGATATTTATAAGATGATGGTGAGTGATTTAAAAAAAGAACGAAAAACGGAAGGAATTATAAAGATGATGTTGGGAGGTGATAGTATGTAACAATAATAACGCTCTCTATTAAGTAATATTTGTTAATGTTAATGCACACTACAGGTGATAATGTAGCTTACGTTAAGTTTGTTAGTAAACAATAAGAAATAAACATGGCTGTTAAATAAAATAACGTGGAGTATGATACGAATGATATAAACGTTAAGCTTGTAATTAAAACCTAAAGTTAGTAACTGCTCTTGCTGATGGCATGAAAGAAAGAGTGGTTTAGATAGAGAAACAATCATACGTCATATCTCCATAGCCCACGGTAGTCATGGTGACTACGGCCCACCAAAACGCGTCGGGGATGGATTTGAAGAAAGAGTTCTCGGAGCCAGCCTCCGCGAAGTATACGGCACTCGAAAACAGCACCACACCTGTCGAAATACAGCAACAAATCGTGTCGGACACAGAAAGACGGACAAGCGGAAAGATGGGGCAGGGCAGAGTTGTGTTCATGTGTTTATGTGTGTGAGCTGGAAAGAAGTCTTCGTTGTGTGGAGAGACAGAGCGGAAGGGAGGACGAAGGGTAGTGAGAGCGATAGTCAAGGAAGGGAGACACTGGCGCCGGGGAACCTCTAAGGGAAAGGGGGAGGAGGTTTTACCTCATGTCGCCATATCCCACTGTTGTCATGGTAACGACGGCCCACCAGAAGGCGTCCGGGATGGACTTGAAGAAAGACATCTCCGAGCCGGCCTCGGCGAAGTACACGGCACTTGAGAATAGGATGACACCTGAAACAGGCAGCTTAATGGGCGAGGGGCAGGGATGGGGACGGAAAGGACGTGTGTGTTGGTAGGGATAGAGCCCTCGGGGGCTGATTGGGCTCGCGGGAGCCAACAAAACTACAACTACATTTCTAGATGGCCACCAGATTACGAACAAATTCCAGTTAAAACTTCAAGACACGTAAGATATACTTTTTTGGTCAGAAATTAAAGTTAAGACAAGCAAATAGAGTGCGATCTTCTTTTTTTCTTTGCGAAAAGGGCACCGCGTGCTGGTTATCACCTTTTTATCGAGCTTTCTGAAAAGTTTGTCCGCGGCAAATGTAAGTGCCACTGAAGTGTTTGCTGGACTTCGCTCTTGTCCCTCATTTTTCCACATCTTTTTGACCCGACTTGGTGGCCACCGAATTGTGTGTGGCTGGGAACCCTCACTTGTCTTCGATGCTGTTATTTTTGTGTTACATAAAATTAAACATTGTCACTCTAGTTTAGGAAACTCCACTAGGGTGTGCAAAATTTTGGCTTGTGAGTATACGTACCAGATGCAGTCTAATATTTGACGCTGGGATTGGACATTTTTCAGAGACGTGAAAAACATGCACACAAATAAGGAGAGGTCTGCCCCTCGTGACTGGATTAATTTGCCAGATATCAACAGTGTAGATAATACTAGTATCATTTTTTCTTGTACAGAATTAATTATGTAAATCTACATTTTTTGACCAGAGTTAAATTTTTTCGCATGAGCTAACCAGTCATTAAGTAAACAGACACCTTTGTACCCAAAGATGCGGTTTGTTCGACGTTTCCCACACATACGCTAGACAGAAATTAGAATACTGAGGTACATTCAATCAGTAAAATTGTTAGGACTGTATGGTCTATTTGAATAGAACACGGGATTTTGTCGCACAATTCTTCACATCTTTGTTTTCGGAACATTGCACCTGATCGACCAACCAACGAAACAAAACACCCAACTCAGCAAAAGCAACAATAAGAATTTACATAGGTAAGCAGAGTGTCTAGGTTTTTCTAATGTTCCCACAGGACAAGGGGCTGCAGAGATGGGTCAGGGCTAAGGATACACAGAGCTCCGTTACAGGTGTCTGTTTCACCACAGCCTCTCGACATCGCCCTCATGCCTCTCAAGGCCTTTGTCAACAGCTGTCGATCAACACGTGTGTCATCGGGCCCGGCAAGGGGAGATCGGCCTCAGCTTTGTCCCCTCCCTATCGCTACAGATTTCTGATCCCCGCCACCTGTGCGCATCATTTTTCTCCAGCGGACCGCACCGCTTACACCTGGGACGCCTGGAAAGTGGGCGTAGGCACGGTGCACCGCCGGCGTGTGTTGCGGGCTTGCCTAACTCGCTATTCGCAGGCGCTATGTGGGTGCTCGGAATGTCGTGTGTGCTCTGAACCACCGCAGATTTACGATTTGGCACGGTCATCGACCCTCTCACACAGTCTATTATTGTCCCCACTGCTTTCCTGTTTCCCCTCGATTTTTGTTGCTACTTGGGGCTTTTGAGTGCATCGCTGACGCGTGTCACGCTGGTTTGAAGGAGCCACAGCAGTAGGACAGTGTTTGTAAACACGCGTCAGCTCTCGCTTTGCGCTCTCGGTAGAGATTAATGACCAAGAGCAGACGAAAAACACGTGACAACTTTTCTCAATGCACCAACATGAAATTCCCTTTTTATGTATGTCATATTGTAATGCTTTTACACTCTGGTGGAGTTAAGTATCAGTAGTTATAACTTTTGAAACCTTTGATAACGTTAGAATAGTGTTTAAATTGGCTTTTCACAATTTTGTTTCCCTTTAACAATGGCCAAAATGACGCGGCAGCAACGAATAATTTTAATGTCCATTCAGACACCTTGGTAAGCTATTCAAGGCCCGTTTACTACGGCCCGTAAAATTTTTCATGCTGTCACGACGCCGACCTTGAAGGCAGGCGCACGCCACGCCCCCAAACGCACAACTTTACTGGCGCTACTGTCGTGTCACGGCGTGGACCGGCCACCTGGCATGGCCTGGCACTGCACGCCGCCCCGGGCATTAACATGCTCCCGCCTAACATAAGGACCCTGACCCCTCGGCGGGCCTTGATCTGCCGGCTGGAGGCGTGCTCCTTCCAGTGTGAAAGGGACAGTTAGGGTGACACCCTCCCTCCGTTCTCGCATGTCTTGCTTTATGCTAAATGGGGGCATAACTTTTATTTCAGATATTTTCCGGATTCAGGGACGTGAAGCGGATGAAAATCAGCCCCAACCCGCTACTCTGCTAGACGGCCGTCTGAAAGGATTCGCTCACTTGGCGTCCTTCGATCGGACTGTGGTGAAGGATACTGAAGGGAGGGGGGGGGGGGGGGGGGGGAGGATATGCAGACACCCTGTGCTGGTGGTGAGCGCACACACAGGTTTCGATGATTGCGCTGCGGCCGCGGTTTTGTGGTGGGTATAGCGGAGAAAAGTGCGGCGACGTCTTTCCCAGAAGCTGGTGTAAAACGGTGCACGTCAGTGGGTTTGCTATGTGCTTATCACTGAAATAGTTGCAGAGAAAAGGGCGGCAATGTATTGAAATCAAAGATTATCCTGTGAACTATAGTGTTCTTGCAATGTGTGACATAATTTTCAAAACCATTTTATACAAAACAATATCAATGCCACTGTCTTCTTTACATCGTGAAGTTCCTCGGGCAGAGGGAAGATTCAAGGGAAGGTGGTGACGTAAAGCCAATTAAAACATGGCTCCAGAAGATGCAATATTGGTACATGTGCTTCTTAGCAAATGGCGTCCGGCATCCAGAGGCAGGTTCTCAATGGTCATGAAAGATGGCCAATGCGGCGTGGGGGAAACTGCGGCGGCTCTTCCTGCCAGGTTAAAATAATGCAAATGGACAAGTCTAACAAAGGTCAAAGAGGACATTTCAGAAATAGCTACGTCTCAAGATAGTTACTCTCACTTAGTCCAGGATAATTTAGATTAACGACTTTGGAATGTACACTGGACTACGATACTACCTATTGGCTACCTTGGTACTACCGTCGTACTTGTTTAGTACTAACTTGGTACTACCTTGGTACTATCTCATGTTTACAGTACTACCTCTGGTCTACTCTCTGACTACCGAAGCCTTTGTACACCGGGCTACCTACTCTGCTGAAAGAATCTGTCGCGGCAGTTGACACATTTAAGGCCATTGGCTGTTAGGGGACACTGCTGGACAGCTTAGGCTATACGCCTGCTGCCCTCTGTGCCGGGCGAAAGGACCGTGACCTACGCCAAGGGGACACAGACTGTTGTGGCGTGCAGCGGTGACCGAGGAGGTGACTGCATGGGGACGGCTATTAGCGTGTCGGTCGTTGACAAGCATCCGCAGAGCAGACAGAGCGCGCCCCGTGGCCGGGTGGATCCTGAGGGGCGGGGCACAGGAAGCGAAGCGGACGATCGTTACACCCCTCCCCACACCTCCTCCCCCGCTGCCGGCGGAAGAGGTGGGGGAGAGAGCTCCGCGAGGGAGGGGGTATCTAGCGGTAGAGATAAGAAGGAAGGAAGGGAAGGAGGTGCGAGTCCGGAACGGCGCCAATGCGGTCTTGTATAGCCGAACAAATATTTTTAAAGAACACGGTGCCATAAGGCGAAAATGGTCCTTGCTAGTGATAAAGTTGAACAAGCAGGTATTGGTTTATCATTTGTGGTATCAAATGTTGATTTAAGTTAGAGAATGCAGCACTTAAACTCTAAATATTTTACTTTCATTTACCATTGGTTTGGGCCTCTCAGACCTGTACAAAAATGTCTACCGAGTATTATTTTTGACTCGTGTAAAGTTACACGCGATGGACCTTCGTTAATGAACTGCGGATATTATGCCCTTGAGTGGAAGGGAGGGGTCATCGCTTCGCAAGTGGGAGCAGGGGGGAGCGACAGCCAGCCAAAAAGTCACGCTGCAATACTTAGTTGCTGTAGGGGGCTGAGGTTGAGAGGACCCTTACTGCCCGAGTTTCATGTTGAAGTCAAGCTCAGCATTGTTTTGCACTGTGATTGGTCAATGAGTACGCTCCTCTGAACATCCGACATCAGTCGCGCTTTGATGCGAGCCAGAATGATTGTACTTTTTCAGACAATATTGACCTTCCGACTATGCTCGACAATGATAAATACTAGTATTAATCTGTTAATTATTAATATGTTTACGCCGATAATCAGTTGAAATTGTCTCTAGTTTATCAAAGCGTCGTGTCTTGCTTTTTCTAATAATGCGAGGGACGGAAAGAGTTGTTGGCGTCGTAAAGTAGTCGTTGTAAATATGAAATTAAATATGAAAGAGGTAATCTGCTGTCACATTTGGTGCTATTTCATGTGGTTGGTCGATCATTTCAAAAAGTCCATACCTTTTCTTCTTTCTCGTCAGGCACTTCCGTCAGAGCACAGTAGGGAAGCATGCTCGTCCGGTCTGCGTGGTGCTTTTCTTAAGTTTAACTAGGTCTCCAGTGAATTATCCAAAGCCTTTGGAAGGCTTGCTTTTAATTGTCAATTTAAATGTCTTTATTACACAATCAAATGCTCGCACCTTAACTGATGTCTCAATAATTCTGTTTTGTCACAGCCTTTGTGCGCTGGGGAATTGGTAAGTCGGCGTTAGCATTTGGTTTAACGTTGACTGCGTCCGCAAAATTATGTAGTTAATGCAGACTTGGAGCTTCGAGCATTTGCAAAATTGGTTTGAGCGTAATGAGACTGACACACTAGTTGCGTTTTGAATACATTACCATGATTCGGTCGGTCTGGATTCTTGCGTGTGGTTTCCACTTGTGAAGCACTTACACGTATTCACTAGCACGGTGAGACGCACTCGCACACATATAGATTGGGAGCACTTTTTTGCACTTTCCTTAACTTTTTTACACTCACCTATAAACAAGAAAAATATGAGCAATCCAAGTTCCCTCATCGAGGCTTTCAATGTTCTCCCTAATATCTGGAGTCCTTTCGAGTGGCGGGAGAGCTTGAATATTCGGAAGACCCGCACTAGCCTGATGACTCTCAAGATGGCAAGGCTCATGGCCTGGTTGGTGCTCTTGTCCTGTGGGCTGACGGGGGCCCGCGGTGCTTGGACAGTGTCCTCCTCTTCGGCCACCACCGTGGCCAGGGTGATGAAGTACGGAATGATGGCGATGATATCGATGATGTTCATGACGTCGCGGAAGAAGTTTAACTTATTTGGACACGCCAAAAAGCGCACCCATAGTTCAAACGTAAACCAAACTATACATATTGTTTCTATTAGGAAAAAAGGGTCCGTGATGTCGGGCACCTCGTCCTCTTCGATCTTGGTGCCATTCGTGGTGGTGTTGAAGACGCGATAGTGTTTGAACTCTGGCAGCGTCTCCAGGCAGAAGATGACGATGGATAGTAGGATCACCACCACGGAAATGATGGCCACCACTCGGGCCGCCTGCGAGCTCTCCGGGTATTCAAAGAGCAGCCACACCTTCCGCTGGAACTCGTGGTCCGGGAGCGGCTTCTCTTCCTCCTTGATGAAGCCTTCATCCTCCCTGAAACGAAGAAGGGATCAAGTTAGTCTCCATGCATACAAACAACACGTCAGCAAAAGTTTGCGTCCCGGAAATAGAATTACGCAAACCAGGCGAACACAAGGCGAGGGAAAAAACGCCATGATAATGGCTGTTATACATTACTTGACCACTGAAAACTCTCAATTATGTTTCATCTTTTCCCTTTGCCTTTTTGCTCATTTTTTTTTGCTCGGCACCGATTCTGTCTACAACGTCTCGTAAGACATAATGGCGTTTTTCAAAGCCGAACGGCGAAAACAGTTTCTGTTTTAAGGTTCAGAGTCCACTGAGAGGAGTGCAGATAAATGTCCCCCGCTGTTTGCGTCTGCAAAGTGCATCGGCCCTTTAACAATCCTCGCATCAAAATTCAAAACGACTCGAGTTTCTCAGAGAGCAAGAAGAAGAAGAAGTCGAGGTCGGAAACTTGTTGCGAGCAGTGGGATCTTTCTTTCCCCTCTTAGCTAATGCGTCAGTGGAGAGAGAGAGAGAGAGAGAGAGAGAGAGAGAGAGAGAGAGAGAGAGAGAGAGAGAGAAGGGCGTGATCTGGAAAGAAGGAATTCGACGCGTTGCCCACGATGAATACTGATTCCCTCTCCCACTCTGAGCCCATCAGCGCGGCCAACGCCAGACGAGGAAGGAGATTGCTCCGTGCTTGGGCATAAACGGGGTCCAAGGGCTCGCGCGGCCGCGCTGCACGGCTTCGTTAGCGGCCCGGCGGGGCCTGGCGGGGCCTGGCGGGGCCCACGTGTCCTGCATGCTCCACACTCTCCAGCACGCCCGCCCGCCACGCCACGCCCGTGTCGCTGCCCGGTGCGACACTCGCACGCGCCGCCCGCCCCGCATCTCCTCGCGCTGACCTGCTCCATCTCTCATTACGAATGCCCCCCCCCCCCTCCCCTCCTCACTCCCCCCACATCCGCCCGCCCGCGTGTCGCTGCGCCGGTCAGGATAATTGCTCGACCTGCTCGATGCTGTCTGCAGTTCCCGTCTCGGTTTCGACGCAGACATAATAAGGGGAGCGGGGGAGACGTGAGGCGGCGGCCACACCTGAGCCATCGCGTTGTTGAGGCGCGGCGACAGGAGCAAAGTCATTTCCGAATCGAGTGCGACTCGCAGGCGCAGGTCGCCGGTACCAAGCCTCGGACAAGCCCCGTGCAGACCCGGCGATGCGTCCCCTCGGCTCAGCGCCTGACAAGCTGCAGCCGATCCTCACAGCGGAATTAGGGTCAGGCCTGGTCCGGTGGCGTGTCCGCGTGTCCGCGTGTCCGCCACTGGGGCTGTAGGTCAGCGCCATGGCGGGGCGAGTATTAGAGAGGCGCTGTTGCACGCCCTTTGCCGGACGCTATTAAGGGTGGGAGGGAGACGAGGGCCTGCCAAAGGGCCGCCCCGCCTGTGTCCCCCCCACGGGTGCCCGCGGAATAATGTCAAGAAGTCACCTCGGCGGAGACGAGCCACACAGAAATCCTATTTTTCCCGGCCGCGCAGCGCCAACCTGCGGTACTTGAGCGGGGGCGTCAGCGCCACGCTGAGGGCCGCCCGCCGTGGAGTGCAAGCGGCGGCGGCGTGCCGGCGTGCCGCGTGCAGCTCCCGCCGTGCGCGCCTAAGCTTCTTCCCGCGGCCCTCTCGCGGCTCGGGCGCCACCGTCCACGGTCCTCGTCCTGCACACGCTCGCATGCGTGGCCCCGCCCGCCCCGCCCGCCCCGCCGGGCCCGGCAGCCAGCTCTCGGCTGGTACGCGAGCGGCACGGCCCCGCACAGCGCTCCGCGGCCGTGATAGCGGGTGGGGCAGGGTGGGGCGGCCCGTGGGGCGGCCCGTGGGGCGGCCCGTGGGGCCCGTGGGGTCCGTGGGGCCGCGCGGCTGGCCCCCGCTGGGTCGAACGTAACCATGGCGACTGAGACTGCGAGAACAGCTGTGACGTCAGTGCATCATGCGGCCCATGGCTCCGCTCTGCTCCGCTCCGCCGCGCTCCGCCACGCCCCTCCGGCTGCACGCGCCCCACGGACAACGGTCTGCGGACCGCCGCACCGAGGGGCCAGCCGCGCAGCCGCGCCCTCACGGGCCGCCATTTTATTTACTTATTATTTATAATTGTATCGAGTTGCCTCATGGCGCCGCCGTGCCGAGCCGGTGGGTCCGCGTTCCAGGACAGACACGGGGGTTTGAGGTTCAGAGGCGCGACGTGCCGCCCGGGCCGGTCAGGCTGGCAGGCACGCGCGGCGCCTGGCGGGTAGGCAGACTGCAGCGACTGCGTGCACGGGTGCTGTGCGGGCTGCCTACCCTGCAGGCCGCAGGCACCCGCCCATGCAGTCGTCGCGATGCCTCTCGCTCTTGTCCTCAGAGCACGCTCGCAGGCTATCTCTCTCACTCAGCCCCGCGAGGGATCACGGTCCCTCATGATCCCGTGGCACGGCGTGCGGCGCACAATCCTCATCGGGAGTAAATCTGCCGTGTTATGGATTTCCGATGTGTGACAGTGCCGGGGAGCGCAGCTGTGACGTCGCCGGGGGTGTGCGGTGGCCGCCATGGCCGGCGGACGCGATGGAATGGACCCCTCCCTACAATGTTCCCACTAGATTAGATCCCCGATCGGGAAGAGAGAGAGAGAGGGGGAGGGGGGAGAAAAAAATCAGGCAGACGTCCAATCTGTGTCCGCGGACATGGAAGCAGCCAAAGCCCCGGCGTGCCGCGCTGCTGACGCTGCCGCTCCCCCGGCGCCCCCCCCCCCCCCCCCCGGCGCCTCCCACCCCGTGCGGCCCGGCCAAAAATAACCCCCGCACAACATTGACCCACAAAACGGCAGATACTTCCATCCGCTGTGTGATGGCTCGAATACTTACTTACTCACTCGTCACTCTTATTCCTGTGACCAACCACTCCCCCCTCCCCCTTCCCGGGCGGCGGCACGCGCGCGCTCTGTCGCACGCACGGCCAGCGCCGTGCGTCGTGCGGCCGCCGGCCCTCCTCACTCGCACGACGGCCCGGCCCGGAGCAGGCGGTGACATTATCGCACCGCGCCCACTGGTGCGTCTGTCTGACTGCGGACGGATGCGCCCCGCTGCAAAAGCTTAGTCAGCGCCGCTGGAGCGGGCCGCGGGGCCGCGGAGCTGCGGAGCTGCGTGACTGCGGGGGGCGCTCACACGGGGGGCGTCTCTACACGCTGTAACTCCGCGGCCCGCAGCTACAACCCTTCCTGCGCCCATTCGACCAGCCCCCCGCTGTTTCCAGCCCCTCCTCCCCTCCCCCCGCGGGGCCCCCGGGGCAGGGCAGATGGAGGGCGGATACGATGCGCAGAGCTCGAGAGGGGTTGGGAGGGAGGGAGGAAAGGAGTTGTAGAAGCATCAATGTGTCAGCCATGACTACCACGTTTGGGCCGAGGCGGTACGCGTGACGGCGCCGGGGGCTTTAACAACGCTTTAAAAACGGTGAGCAGCAAAGTGACTGGCGTCGTGGGGTCGACATGACATCTTCACCCGCGTCCTGCCGTACGCAGCCTTCTTAGCATCGATTGCTATAATATCGATTATTCATTTTATTACGGTGTTGCTCATAACTATAAACACGATGTCACAGAGGAGCGACCCGGAAGACGGCACCAAAGGACGCGCCCCGACACGGTGGGTTCGTGAGGGGGGGGGGGGGAGCAAGAAAGAGCGATTGTCACTACGACGCGCTGCAGTGGCGCTGCGTTCGCTGAAAGGCCAGGAGGCCTTATGGGACCGGATGTAGCAGAACTGGGGCGTGGGAACAAGCGAAAGAGGACAGAGGGAGGAAGAGGGGGGAGGAAGGCTTTCGGCCACCACTCGGGCCTAACAATTTCTTTCCCCAGGGGCAACAACTTTGCCAAGGTGAGACAATGTTCAGTCACCGCCACACTTTGGGCTGAAATGTTTTCAGCCCGCCTCTCCGTCTGAGGCCATAACGACCCCATTGAGCCGGGCGCCGGGCGCGTCGCCGTCCTCGCCCCCCGCCCTTACTCTCTGCTCCCGGGGATTCCGGAAAGAAAACCATGTTAATTATTTTACGGCGGGTCCTCTCCCTTCCACGTCCGCGCCGCGGCGCATCACCGCGCACCCTCTCGCCCCCCCCCCCCCCCCCCCCCCGCCCCCGCCCCGCCCACAAGTCCCACCAAAGTCGAAAGCCCATCAGCATTTGCCGACCCTCCCTGCGAGAGTGCGTCACGAACCAATAATTCTGCCCCTCTGGACCGCGTATTTTTTCCCCGCAGTGGGACAGGCGCGGGTTCGTTATGTGTGACAAGCCGGCCGCTCCCTGCGTGTGGCGGTGCAGTGCGGCGCGAGATGATATGCACTCCGCACGGTGCGGCTGCGCGGAGGGGCTGTGCGGCGCGGCCGGCGCGGGGGCGGGCGGGGGCGGGGGCTGCCACGCTCCGAGAGGCACGGCACCCCCCCCCCCACCTCTCGGCGGGGGCCCGGCGGGGGGGCTGCTGGGCCCGCTGGGCTTGGAGCAGTCGGGGGTGGGGTCGGGTCCCGTCGGGCCCCGTCGGGCCCCTCCTAGGGCCGGGTTAGCCGGCACACGGCCCGCTCTAGAGTAGCGTGCTCCTTGGAGCCGCAGTCCCCTGCCCCCCCCCCCCCCCCCCCCCCCCCCCGCCCTTCCGCCAGTCCCCCTCCTCTCGCCCCCCTCTAGCCCCCTTCTCGCCCCCCACTCCGGGGGGGCGCGCGCGCGCGCTCTGTTCGAGGGTGGTCTACAGGCCGATCAATACGAGGAGGGGGAGGGGCTGCTGCTGGAACTGTATCCTGTACGGACACTAGGTCACTGGCGGCGGGCCTGTGCCCCGGCTGGCCTGGGCTGGGCCATGGCTGGGCTGCGGTACCGGCATGGCAGCGGCACGGCCCAGCCCAGCCCCCTCCACCGCCTGTCCCCCATCCCAGACCTGGCCAGACCCCTCCTCCGTGGCAGAACGCGGCCCCGCCAAACGATATGCGAAACGATTGCGCGCGTCGTACCCTACCGGCCCTGCCATGAGCGCCGCCATGGGCCCGGCCACGGGCCCCGCCATGGGCCCCGCCATGGGCCCTCCCGGCCATCCCGGCCAGGGCATGCTTGCCTAGGGCAATCCCGCACGGCCCTGTCTCCTGCCCTAGACCAGCGGCCCCCACCCCCCGGCGCGGCCCCCGGCGCGGCTCCGGGCCGTGGGAGCGGCTTCGGCAGCCGGCGCCGGTCGCGGGGCGGCTTTATCCCCCATCCCCATCACACATTGCTCCCGGTCCGGAGATTGCCGAGCTCCGATTTAACGTCAGCTGATTTCCCGCTCGGGAGGTGCTCCATCCTTGGCGTGCGTGTCGCGAGCGGCGGCTCGAAGTCGGCCCGAAGTCGGCCCGAAGTCGGCGCCCTCGCCGACGCTTCCGCTTGTCTGCCTCCTGCCCCCGCATGCGGCGGGACTGCGGCGCTGCAGTGGCCGGCCCGGCAATACTCCCCGAAGAAAAAACCCTAGTCCCGTCTCGCTCCCTCCCGATGTGCCACGATCAGCATTTAGCCACGTGAACCGTGTCCTTCAAGCTGGCCGAGGACCACGGGAGCGGCCGAGCCGGAACAATGGAGGGCGGAGCTCGGCGGCGGCAGTCACCCGGCTGCTGGCGTGACAACCCGTGCCGCCCGCGCCCACGCGCCGCCGTCGCGCTCAAATAATTAGCCGGCACGGCCGGAAGTCCGCACAGCGGGGGGGTTTAAGTGTGATCGCAGCCGATATTTGGCGCTCGCCATCCCCTGTGCCGGCTGCCGCGGTGGGCTCCGAAGGCCGACCCCCCTCCCCCCCCGCTGCGCATCGCTTTCGCATAAACTGTCGATATGTTTACAAATCGTCGCTACTTCATAAAGACGGCCACGTAAACACGTGACCGGGCGCATCCTGCGGATCTAAACTGTTGACGCAGCATTTGCTTTTCGTGTTTCACTTTGTTTCCCTTGCCTTTTGCTTTCGCGCCCCAACGGCCCGGGCGTATTTTTTTTCTCTTTTTTCTATGTGGTTCCGAAGGATTGTGCGGCTGCAGGGCAAGGCGGACCACCGACATTGCAGTCACCGAGACTGTGAGATTACGTTTTAGTTCACTTTCAGAAAGCATCGGTGCTCGAGTCAATCATAAATATGGCCGATGCGATGCAGTTTTTGTGCTTAATCTGTGAATTCCCCGCTGAAGATATTACGCTTGAAACAAGACATGTTTTGTAAAAATGTCGATGGATATTAGCTCACTAAAAATGGATGTTTGTGTTGAGCATCCATATTTAGATTTATTTCGGGATTCTCGGTTATGCTTCCTGTTGTTAACCTTCCCTGAGTTCGTTTCGGCCACTCCGCCAAGCATTCTCCCTTCACCGTAATTTATTTTTAAAATAAATTCGAGTCATTTTTTTGCAGAGTCCAACCCTACGCACGGTGGCCGGGGCCCGCTCGCGCACTCACCGGAACTTGTTGGTGGCCAGCTCGCCCAGCTCGTAGAACTTGATCTCCTCGGAGAACACGTCCAGCGGCACGTTGACCGGCCGCCGCAGCCGACCCCCGCTCTGGTAGTAGTACAGGATGGCGTCGAAGCTCGGCCGGTTGCGATCGAAAAAGTACTCGTTCCGCAGCGGATCGAAGTAGCGGATCCGCCGTGAGGGGTCCCCCAGCAGCGTGTCCGGGAACTGGTTGAGCGTCCTCAGCTGCGTCTCGAATCTCAGCCCGCTCACCTGCGGGGCAGACAGAGAGGGGTAAGCAGGGTTATTCCACTATCTCTGTCACTGTTTAATGAGCACGGAACAGTCCTAAGATAATTTTTTTTTTTGCCAGGATTGTTCCGTCATGTTTTGGGGGAAGCAGTCCGTCACGGAACGGAGAGAGATAGAGAGAGAGAGATAGAGAGAGAGATAGAGAGAGAGAGAGAGATGTCCGGCCGGGCATCTTTCATGCACTGCCGCAGTCAAGTGGGGCTTCCCGTCTGTCTCTCTCGCACTCCGGTGGAGGTATTGACTCCGGGCGTAAACACTGGGCAGCGGCGGGCTGGGTGCATTGCACCCGCGTCGCGTGGTCGCATGCCGCGTGACCGAACGCTCTCACCAAGGCCGTGCAGCCCCCCCCCCCCCCCCCCCCGAAAGAAAAATGGAAACACAACCGGCGGCGGTGCGAGAACCTTTTCTTGTTTGTTTTCTCTAAAAGATTTTAAAGGGTCTTTTCCCCGTGTCTTTTGCGCCACCTAAAAAAAACTCGAAATATGTCGGCCATCGCGTTTATCTGGGGGGCGGTGTGTCGGAGAGGGAGAGGGACGGAGGTGGTGTTTGCAAACACTTGACGACGCCCGGACCCGCAGCAGACGCATCCATTAGTAATGAGCGGCCGCCGTGAAAGGGCTTAAAAAGGGCGCTGCTGCCGGCGCCGCTAGAGAGACCGAGAGACGCCGCGGGTCTCTCTAGCGCGCTCTAACTTCAAGCGGGGATAGTGGATTACTTGAGTCTTAAATGAGTCGCGCATTGGATGCAGGCGGCCAACGCTCCGCCTGGCGCCGCAACGGTTCCCTGCAAACTAGTGTTTTTCCCTCAAACTTGGTGACTGGTATAAGTGGGTGCGGTGGCCTGAGCGCCGGGGGAGGGGGTGTGGGGGCTATCTGAGAGAGAGAGAGAGAGAGAGAGAGAGAGAGAGAGAGAGAGAGAGAGAGAGAGAGAGGAGGTAGGGGGGCGGTCGGGGTCGTGGGGTTGGCACCCATGCTCAGCACCAACAGGCCGTGAGGGTTTCGTGGCAGAAAGTCATAATGATTGCAAGGGCCCCTTGACAATGATAAAGAGCGAAAGGAACGAGAGACTGGAGAGAGAGAGAGAGAGAGAGAGAGAGAGAGAGAGAGTGTGTGTGTGTGTGTGTGTGTTGGTGGGTGGGGATTTGAGAGGGGGGGGGGAGGAGGGGGTCACTTGTGATAGGTTCTGAGCAAACCAAGACCAGGGGGCTGTCTTTAAACGAAAGTACTTCTGGACGTTCGTTCCCCAAGCTTTTGAAACGGCGCAACGGGAAGAAAACACGGCAATGGTCCGCTAATGGCAATAAATCGTCCCGCGGGCTCCTGATCCCGGCGGCATCCGGAGGGAATGTGTCTTCATGAGGACTCGACGTGTTGCGGCTGCCCACCCGTCTCCCTCCCCGCAGGGAAAAACGGGACGGACGCGGAACAGAGGTAATTTGCCAGGTTGGCCGGGAGCCGCCGCGCCCGTGCCAGGAACCTAATAACTGGAAAATGTCCCAGGCGTTGGTTAGGGCGGCCTTCCTCGCGCCGGGCTAGGACTCGTGGAAAGTTGTCGACAAGGTTCGGCCGTCCAGCGGCGGCGCGGCGCCGGTCTGCTGTGTTGCCGCGTTGTGGCGAGGCGTGGCAACGTCGCACACTGGGCGCGATCACCAGATAGTGCTGGAGAACGGCTGGGGGAGGGGGGCGGGAGGGCTGTAATGTGCGGCGGGCTGCCCGCTTTACTTTGTTTACATGCGTCTTGCCAACAGAAGAACTGCTCGTTTCGCCGAGAGGCATTCGTGACTGTGTTGCGTCCCCGGCCCGGACAGTGGCAAGCGACTGTGACGGCAGTGCCGATGCCAGAGTCATGGAAGGGCGTGTGCACCCTTCACTGTGCGACTCGAAGTTCATTCCCCTTTTACGTCAAATTTGTGTCACAAGGATGAATTTTGATTCCTAACCCATTATTGTAATACACTACTCATGATCAACGTGGGCAGAGAAAGAGTGCCACCAATTCGTTTAAAAAAGTAAATTCAATCTCTATCAGAGTGCCATGAAGGGTTGACATTCTCTACTTTCTAAAATGATGAGTCGCGGCTCTTTGACGCTCCGATACTTACGTTGATGACGACCCGCTCACAGTAGTCGTGGTCGTGAGGGATGGGCTCGAAGTGTGTTACACCCGTCAGCTGTCCGTGAGCGGTGGGCCCATCCTCGTCCTGACTGCTGAGCTTGGGCAGCGACCTGTGGGACATCGGACGTGGTCAGAGACTGTCAAGCACCCGGGCATCATGAGGAGAGAGATTGCGGCAGTGCAGGCAGTGCGAGAGAGACGGCCGTCCCCGCGGTCGGCGCTCCGTCTCCCTCGCACTCGAAGCGCGGCGCGGTGCGGCGCGGTGCGTGTGGGGGAGCACGTGAACCGTTTGTCACCCGGCCGTAACAAAGTGCTGGCGTGTGATGGACCCAATACGTAACAGGTGGTGCGGCGATATGACACGCGAGGCAAATCCCTCCGCATGGAACCCCTCGAGTCGCCGTCCGACACGCCACACACATGCAAGACACGACAACCGGGCGTGCGTGCGTGCGCTCGTGCGCGGCAGGGTGTGATAGTGTCGTCAATTTCCATGCCGGGTTCGCTCCGACGGCGCCGCCCGCCCGCCGGCTCGTGTGCGTGAGCGGCGCAGTTTTTAACATCCCTTCCTCTCTCGCTCGCTCTCCCATGTAGGTGGGAACACGACGGTTACCGCCACGCGGCGCTCCTGGTCCTGGCCTGTCCTCCCCACGCCCCACGCCCCCGACATCTTCACAGAAATAATCTTTGGTGAACGGCCGAAAGCCTCCCCTCCCGTGCATTTCATGTTTTCGCTCTCATTTTTGCTTTTGCCTGTGCGTTATTATCAACGACCGGTCATCTCTGCCCCCCCCCCCTTCTCTCTCTCCTTCTATCTCTCCTTCTCTCTCTCCTTCTCTCTCTCCTTCTCTCTCTTGCCTGCGCACTATTATTCAACCCCCCGCTTTAAAATATTCCACTTCCAGAAGAGGAAGAGGGGGGTGGGAAAGGGGCGGGAGGGCTAGAAGGACAGGGAAGGGTGGCGCTGGAGAGCAGAGAAAAGTATGCACGGGGATCAGGGGAAGCCCGGAAGGAGGCACAAAACAAGGCGTGGGGGGGGGGGGGGCAAGGTGCTCCCCCCCCCCCCCCCCGCAGCGAGCCTTATCTCCCTCCGGATGCCCTACTCTCACTGCTGCGTCGGTCCTCCGGCCCGAACCGGGCTGTTTGCTCTATTTTTACGTCGTGGCACGTGGCGCGAAGACAGCACTTTTCTCCACCCCCTCCTCCCTCCTCCCTCCTTCCCTCCTTCCCTCGCACCCTCTCGTTCCCACGCTCCGCAACGCCTCGCGTAGCCCCAAAAGTTTCGAACGGGATCAGGACATTTTAAATTATTGGTCACAACAGACGCAGCGAGAGAAACGGAAAACTGCGCAGAGTGTCAAGGGAGCGAAGTTCCTCGTGGTCGCTTTCTACTTCCCCGATTGATAATCGCACAACAACGCAGCCCGCACACTCGGCCAGGGAGACGCAGCGCGTTAACGCTGTAACGCGTAGCAGCGCTGTCGCGGTGAGGTTTACATCGTACTTTTCCACGGCCCGCACCGTTAACGCGCGCACTGCCGCTTTTACATCAACATGTCGAGAGTTACGAGCCGAGGCCCGGCGGGTGTCCGCGGCCTAATTGGCCCCCGGCAGCGTCGGCAGCGCCTCGCAACAGAAGCAATCTGACATATTGGTCAGATTCCGGCCGTGACCTGGGCACGCTTCCAAACTGGGTGCGTTCCAGGATGAAAAGAATCCCGGAGGTTCGGCGTCATGGCGAAGAAGGGGTGAAGTGGGAGGGGGTGAAAGAAGATAAAAAGAAAGAATGGTGGAGGGAAGCAAAAAAAAAAAAAACACGTGGAAGGTGCGGCGGCGGTGCGAACGGAGTTATTTAACGGCAGGCCCTCCGCCGGAACTCGCCTGCCGCAATGTTCCCAATTGCGGGTGCGAGCGCTACCGACCATATTTCTGTCTCTGTTCACACTCGTGGCAGTTGTATGTAGAGAGAGAGAGAGAGAGAGAGACGGCTGCTCGGCGCACGCTTGCATCCGCTGCCTGTGCTCGCCGTTTAGGTTAGGCGGCCCGCAGCTCGCCCGGCCCCGTTTGACGACGAATGACTAACCGACGCCGGCTGCCGGCCGACGCAGAGAGAGGGACCTCTCACCACGCTGAGGAGTCGGCAAGAGGCCCTCTCGCCCGGCCGGCCAGGTAGAGAGACTGTGCTTGTTTACCGAGATCCCATTCGCTGATCGCACGACTCCTGCTTCCTTCTAGTATCGGACGCGCGAGCTTAGAAAACCGCATCGGCACTGACATCCGTCTGAGCGTCCATGAACCACGTGACCTTTCATTTGCACTTCTTTGTTGTAAAAATCTTAAAGAGCCGGAGCAAACTGTTTTTGGCACGGGCCCGAGTCTCAACGACTCGTGGTTCGGCGGGTTCGACTCCCGCGGACGGTTCCGAGCTTATTACAATTTTTTTTCTGGCTTAATTACATGGTCACGTGTTTCTTGGGCGTCTCGCGGCACTGCGGCGGCCAGAGTGTGTGGTTGGTGTCCTGTGGGGCCGGTCCGCATGACGCATGCCGTACCGGCCCGGGCTCTGGTTCGGGTTCGGGTCCTGGGTCCGGGTCCGGGTCCGGGACGCGACTTGAGCGCAGTGCGGCAGCGGTCGATAGCGCTGTGGCCCGGTCCGCCCGCCCGCCCCGCCCGGCCCGCACCCCACCCCGCACTGCGCCGCCGCCCCCCCCCCCCCCCCCCGCATTACCCGTACCGTGTACGCACTCCGTGCGTTGTACGTGCGCTGCGAGTTGAATCAGGAAAAAGCAACAACAGCAACGAATTGAAAATGAAATTGAATTGATTGCTCGGAATCGGAGGTCTAAACGTCGTGTGGCTAATTTTCAATCCCGGCGTTAATGGCATTGTGGTTTGCCGTTGGCTGCCTCTGCACAGAATCAATTCCCCCCCCCCCCTTCCTCCCCCCTCTGCACCCCGTAACCACCCCACCCCGCGGCGTTTTAAAATGTTAGGTTAGGGGACGCCTTGCGCTGCCCTGCAGGCGGCCCTGGTGAATGGCGCGACATGACGCCCCCTCCCGTGCCGCCGCCGCCGCACCGGCAACCTATCATCTTCTGGCCATTCACGGCGCGCGCTGCAGGGCGGTGCAGGGCAGGGCCTGGTCCGCGGAGTGCGTGTGGCGACAGAGACGGGACGACGCGACACTGCGGTGGTGCGAGAGAGACGCCCGACCGCAGGGGATGCCGGATCGGGCGTCTCCGTCGCTCACACCACCGTAGTCAAATGGGGCGAACAAACCGGCACCGGACAAGATGATTGGCCTGCCCGGCGGAGAGCTCGCGGCGCAATCGGGCACGATTCGGCGCCGAGCGGCCGCCCGCGGAGAAACACTACCAGGAAGTGCTTCCGAAATAATGACCACAGAGGACGAGAGAGCTCTCCGAGGACGCGCACGCCGCGCTCCAAAATGCATAGAGAGTCGTTTGCCGCGCGAATCGCGGGCGGCCGGCGGAGCGCGGTGCGAAAATAACGGCCTTCAATCCCGCTGCCCCGGCGTCCCCTCCCCGCGTCCACCGGCGGCACCAACCCGTCTCTGCGGGGACCTAAAAGCAGTGTTCGGCCTCCCCCTTGTGTATCTCCCCCGAGCCGCTGGCGCCCCGCGTCCGGCCCCGTGCCGGGTAGGCAGACGCCACAATGGCACCGCGATTGTGTTGCCTATCTCAGGCCGCATTGTGGTCCACACGGCGTCGGCTGATACTGTCTTCCGGACCGTTCTCCGAGTGCTTGCCGCGCGTCCTTGTGAGAGCGGCAACGTGACAGGCTCCGAGGAGAAATGCTTCACGTACTACCAAACAAGGTTTTTTTTCTCCGTTTCGTCTTTTTTCTCCCCCCCCCCCCCCCGCAATGCAGACAGACTCTCCCACCTCCCGAACATACGAGCTCGAATGCGTGCCAGCCGGTGTCAGCTGTGAGGGTAACGGTTGGAGGCGATGCGGTGGCGGAGTGCCGACCCAGTGTCTCACTCCAATACGTTACCAGTGCCACGGCCGAGAACAGTGCAGTCCTTCTCAGTCCACTCTCAACACTCACCTGGAACAAAAGGAAAACAGAGAGTTTAGACACACGGCCACGCGCGACAACTTTCAACGTGCCGACAGCCTCCTTCGCACACTGTAGCCCCAATGCCTATGTAAATTTTGGTGTCCATGAATTAATGATGAATGCGCACTATTAAAACTATAACGTTGGCTGGGGAGCCTTGTTAATGATGGATTCCGAGAAGGTCCTCCCTCCCCCTTCCTCAAAGATTGTATCAAACAATCGCCCTTCCTCTGACGATTATAGTAGTGCCATGTCCTATCGCACTCGTATCGCATCAGCTGCCTTTCGTTCCTCCCCCCCCCCCCTTTCTCTCGCTCTCTCTCTCTCTCTCTCTCTCTCTCTCTCTCTCTCTTTTCTCCGTTGCCCTTGAGCGATCAATAATCTTCTTGAAGAATGGCCCAGATTTGTACGAAAGGCAAGAAGGGGGAGATGATCCGTCAGCACCGTGCACGCCATACCACGCCCGGCCACGCCCGGCCACGCCCGGCCACGCCCGGCCACGCCCCGAGTGGAGGGGAGGAAGTGTGGCATGGCACGGCCCGTGGCACGGCATTTGCGTGGCGGCTTGATAAGGGATTACGGACGAGACTCATGGGAATATCAACCTCATGGAGAACCGGCGCGCATTGTGCTTCCTGCCGGCAGGGCGGGAGGCAGAGACGCCACTTATCAAGAGGGCTCCTATTCATGAAGATGAACATGTCACGGTGATTTTTGTTCCCGTGGCCGCGGCGCTGGCACGGCCCGGGGATTAGTTTGCTGTCGTCGCGTGGCGTCGCGTCGCGCCCCCCTGCCACGTCCGGGCCCGGGCCGGCCCTCGAAAGGTTATCGAGGCAAAGGGGTGGGTTCGTTTGTTACCCCTTGGACCATCCCGAGGGCCGGCCGAAGGGCCGTGCGGGGGGCAGGGCGGCCAGGGCCGTGCGGAGGGCCCTCGAAGCCTCTGCAAAGTGATACGCCAGCACACGACCCTGTGCCCCGGGGGCCCCCGCAGCCCCCGGAGCCCCTCTGCCGCGGGACCCTTCTCGGCGGCAGCAGGGGCGGTGACAGCCAAAAGCAGCGGCAGGGATGCACTTCGGGGGATGATGTGTCGCGAGTCGGCGCGGGCCTGTTGGAGAGAGACGGGACGCCCCATTTGACTGCGGCAGAGCGAGAGAGACGCCCGACCCGATTGAGCGTCTCTCTCTCTCTTGCGATAGTCAAATGCGGCGTCCCGTCTTCTATCGCACACGGCCAGACCGCCGCTGGCCGGGAGTGCCGTCTGACGGTGTGGGGGCTGCGTGGCCCGACGCGTGGCTGGTACTCCTGATCAGCTAGGGTTGCCGGAGGAGAAGCCTCTACTGCACGAAGCCCGTTACCGCCACGTTAATTCTGATAGGAGTGTGACCCACCGCTTGCTCACGCAGCGAGCAAACGTTTAGCTGACAGTTTAGTTTTTTTTTCGTCCTCTCTCTTTCTCTTCCCCCCTCCCCGCACACACACACACACACACACACACACACCTCCCACACGAATGAATATGGGGCCGAAAAAAAGCGAGAAAGAAATGCCTGGCATGAAAAATGTCTCGTGCGTGTCCTCCAGCCTTGAGGACATGCCTCGTCGACCCAAAGTTGTGTGCTTTACAGAGGGGCCTGATTGATTTCCGCACTAAGAGTACACGCGGAAGGTTCGGGGGCAGGAGGAGGAGTAGAGAGAGAGGGGGGGGGGGGGGGGGAGGGAGGAAATCAGGGGATAGGAGAATGCAGAGGATCCCCTGGAGGGGGCGTGGAGGGGGGAGGGCGCATAGACCGGGGCCAGGCCTTGGCCAGGGAGCGGAAGGGGGCCGAAAGGAGGGGGCGGGAGACCGGCGGGACACCCGTACCAGTGTTGATGGTGTATGATCAATATATATATATACAACGTGGAAGTGTGGCAAGGACTCCAGTGCTGGTTCGACTCAGCCAATACCAAGGCAGAGGGGCGGTCGGTCGGAAAAGCGAACCTGGTGTCGGAAATGATGTGACACACCGACTGTAATCGCGCACATGAAATGTGTGTGGAGAGCGCACCGCCAGGGGGGGAGCGAAAGTCCCTGAGCGCGGCCAGTGCCAGCGCGTGGACCGCCAGCCAGTCCCAGAGGGCTGCAACGCAGTCAGGCCAACATCATGCAAGATTCTTTTTATGGGGGCCTTCCTCCTTGCCACGCTTGCCACCAGGCCCCTGGGGCGAGAAGGTAACAATTCCAGTCCCCACTCCGTACAAAAGGCCTACGTCGTGGAATCAATATTAGATCTGCTGCAATGTGGTTCTTTCTTCCGTTCCAGTGGCATCGTGCTGCGAACGGTTACGAGTGGGAGAAAGAGGGAAAGGGGGGGGAAGGGAGGCGGTGAATGGGATGAGACAGAGGGGGGAGCGAGGGAGAGAGAAGGGAAGAGAGTGAGAGGGAGGTGGGAAAGCATAGGATCTTGGTGTAAGCGAGAAAGAGAATAGTAATGGAAGGGTTGAGGGTGGAGGAAGGGGACAGGCGACATAGGAGAGAAATACAGAGGGGTGGGGGGGGGGCGGGAAAAAAGGGCGTCCGGAACATGATGGGGTCGTTTTCTCGAGACTCGCGGCGCAGCGGTCATATCGCTGGGAGGGATGCCCCCTCCCCCCCTCCCGCTCCCTGCTCACTCGCACACACTGCTCTATCGCCCCCCCTCTCTCTCTCTCTCTCTCTCTCTCTCTCTCTCTCTCTCTCTCGCAGCGCCCTTCGTACGCACCTGTCATCCTCCAAGCCAAGAAGCTGGGGGCGTGTGTCCTGCCTCGGTTTGAGGACAGGCGTCAGCCCCCATTTCTCGATAAACTCTATGCGGGAAATCTTGAACAACTAGAGGTGGCGGGGGCGGAGGGCCCCCCTCGCGGGCCCCATGCCTTCCGCACGCAGGGGGCGAGCGCGCGCTGGGGGCGGCGCTGGGGGCGGCGCTGGGGGCGGCGCTGTGGGGGCGGCGCGCGGCGCACACACTCGGGGGCGGCTCGGGGTCACGGGGCGGCGGACGGAGGCGCGTGCCCCGGCGCGGGAGGCGGCGGCGGCGGCGGCGTGCGCTTGGGCGGGCACCGCGGGCACCGGCAGTCAGGACCGGTGGTCCTCATGGCGACGGCGTCGTCGACGGCGTCCTCGGCGGGGTCCTCGGCGGCCGCGCTACGCCATGGCCACGGCGGGGGACGGGGGCGGCAGGGCCGACGGCAGGGCCGCCCGGGGGGGCAGGCCGCGCACCACACGGGGCCGAGCGGCACAGAGCGGCACCGAGCGGTGAGCCGCCTAACATACGACTGCGGGCCCTGCCCCTGCGGCCTGCGGGGGGAGGGACTCGGCCACGGCAGGCCACGGCAGCCCAGCACCGGCGGGGAGGGAGGGGTGGGGGCGGCGGCCCGGCGGCCCAGGCGGCACCACCACCACGCTCGCGCACCGCCTCGGCTTGGCTCGGCTCGGCTCGGCTCTGGCCGGGGGGGCGCGGGGCGCGTCAACGAGAGAAAGGACGGGGCGCGAGGTTCGGGCGGCTGCCACGGGGGGCGCCAGGGCGCAGGGGGGGGGGGACGGGGTGGGGTAAGAGGGGGAGGTGCAGGGGGACGGAGGGGGGCGGCGGGGGTGCGCCGCGCCAACCAACGCGGCAGCGCAATCGAAAGCGCCGAGCTACCTAACCCTTCCTGCGTGCCGGGCGCGCCGTGCCTCTGACCGCCTCCGCACGGAGGAGAAAAAAAAAACTACTCGTGGTCGCAACTATTTATGTCCTAATTGTCACTGAGTTTTGGTTGTGAGAAATATGAGGGGGGGGGGAGTAGCGTTTTACCAGTGAAGGGCGGTCAGCTGCGAGAGACAAGAAAAGGCAGCGGCCGCAAACGCACCCATGCGTTCTGTTGCAACAAAAAGAGAAATCCCCCGCACTGAATTTCAACAACCAAAATCAATTCTCATCTGTTTGAGAATCAGCTTGGATTTTTTTTTAAATATATCTGTCCGTGTGGGGACCACCCGCCCCCGCGCACTCGGCGCTGGCAATACTGTGACATTCCATCACGCGCGCGGGCGCCGCCATGTGACGCTCCGGGAGGGGGGGGGGGGGGGCTGGAGTGGGGCCCCCCGGCAGCCCCGGGGTGGGGGAGGGGGCCCTCGCGGGGTCCTCGCGGGGGCCGCACTTGTCCGCGACGGGCACAATGCTCCGTCCTCTCGTTACCGCCGTGTGATGAGGGCGGCGGCGGCGGCGGCGCCGGCGCGGGTCCACCACCGGGGCTCCCTGGACGGAGGCGGGCCGGGCCAGGGTGGCGGACGGGACGGGACGGGACGGGACGGGACGGGGCGGCTCACCATCAGATTGAGTCGGGTTATGCCTCCGATAGCCGAGCGGCATTGCTCGCTGCAACAGCTTGGCGGTGGTGTGGGAGGGTGGCGGGGGGTGGCGGGGGGTGGTGGTGCCGGCGGCGCCCGCCGCACCCCGTGTCGCCGTGTCCACTCCACGCACCCCTGTGAGATATTATTGCACTAGACTGCTGGGGCACTGTTGCGGAGGGGTGGCTGCCGCCGCCGCCGCCGCCGCTCTGCTGTTCCTTGCGCCGAATGGCTTGTGGCATTATGAAAGTTGAACCAAGTAGTGGTTGTGCGCAGTGCAGTTATACAGCAGCTCACAGCCGCCACAGCAGACGGCGTGTGTGTGTGTGTGTGTGTGTGTGCAGGAGGACGTGTGACAGGCGCCGAGCGCGCGGTGCTCTGTTCACGCCGTGCTTGTCCGGGGGCATAAATATCCTGGAAACACGCAGGAATGTGGCCGCATGATCTACGGCCCCAGACCCGGATGAACTGCGGCGCCGAGCGTGTGGGAGCCGTGCTCGCAGGCCGGACCAAACTTCAAACAAATAGGTTTTTTTTTTTGTGAGACGGTTTATTTTTATTAGGCTGATATTTTTTTATATAAGAAAAAATATAATTGGAATTAGGATGCTATAATAGCATCACTAGCATACCTGCCTATTCCTTTAAAAGAAGGACATAATGATAGGTTCACAATTAAACCAAAATGAAAAGAACCGTAATAGTTTTTTTCCGGGCCCTTCTCTGTACGCGCCGCGTCTCGGAGCGCCCGCGGAGCGGCGGGTAGGCAACGGCAGTGCGCGCGTGTCCAGCGGGCCGGCCTACCCCGCAGGCGTCCTCCATGCCCACCGCGCTCTCGCCTCCGAATCAAGCCGCCGCCGCCAACGGCAGTGCATCACCAAAGCCCCACTGGCAATGAAAGGAAATTCCCACTCCCCAACACGGGAATTTTGCTGCGTACACCGTGTCAAAATTGTATTTGTAAAGTTGACAAAAAGACAAATGGCTACTTTTCCAGGGATGGACAAGCCGCGGGCCGCAGGGCGGCAGGCGCGGGCAGCGCGACCCCGCGACAGGGCCGCGCGGCGGGACGATTCAAACCAACGCAGTCGAGCCCCCCCCCCCCCCCCCTCCGGCCCGGGGCTTACACTCATTCCATTTCACTTCCGGAATGACTTCCTTCCGCGTTTTCGTTGGTCGCAATCAGTGCCGTTTCGTCGTCTAGCCACACCGACTCTGCTCGGAATGCATTATTTTTCCCCCTTTCTCTCTCTCTCTCTCTCTCTCTCTCTCTCTCTCTCTCTCTCTCTCTCTCTCTCTCTCTCTCTCTCTCTCTCTCTCTCTGCCTGTGTTCCGTACCTTCGGCACCTTTCCCTTTCGAAGGACGCCCTGGTCGGCTGCGCCCGCCTGCTGCATTAATTGTTTCTGTCTGGGAGCTTATCCGTGCCATTTTCATTGCATATCTCTCTTTCTCCCTCTGTCCGCACCCCCCCCCCCCCTCCACCCTCTCCTCTCTCCCTCTCTCCTCCCTCGTGTGCAGGAACACCGCAGTGCGCAGGCCTCCAGGCGGCCCGGCCCGGCCTTCCCGCCAATCGATACAGTAGACGGAGAGAGAGAGAGAAAGAGAGGGAGAGAGACAGAGGGCTGGGAGACACAGAGAGAGGGATGGAGAAAAGGGAAAAAAGGAGGAGGGGCCGGAGGGAGAGAGAGAGAGAGAGGCCAACAGACAGGGAGAGGGACAGGAGAGTATACCAGTACAAGTTGAGAGGGGTGGCAGAATGAGACGGAAGCCAAGAGAAATAATGATGGTTACAATCAGAAATGTGACATGTGAAAGAGTTAAGGAGAGGGAGAGACAGATACAGACCAACGTGAGAGAGGGGAGGGGGCCGATAGGCGACTTGACCTGCTGAGTGTGGCACCGGCCATCCCATCTCGTCCTCGTCGTGTCCTGCGAGAAGCAATCTAAATCTGCCCGCCCTTAACACACAGGGGACGCCCAACGCACGGACAAAACAAAACTGCCGTAGAAACTCTCCCAACTCCCGGCAAACCAGTAAATATAAAAGTCACTTTGTAATAACTGCGTACTGAACTTAGTCAAAATAAGAAATTGTGTAATTGTCGGCGAGACTCGAACCCACAACCTTTGCCTCCACGGTGCGGTCCACTAGCCCACCCGGCTACCTAGAGCCACAATGGCGTCGCGCTGTCGACACTGTACCGTTTGCCGTGGTCCTGAACGGAGGTCAGAGATAACGGGTGTCGCAAATCTGGCGGGGGGCGCTGGGGCAGGAGGGGGCCGCGGCCGGGAGTCCACGCACACCCGGCGCCGGCCGGCCAAAGTAAACAGCGCGATGAAAAATTGAAGCGTCATCCAATATGCAGCGAGGCTGCTCGTCTCGAGGCGCACTGCGCCAGGGGGTGCTGCGGCCGCTCGGCTAGCGCGCTGTGTACCCGACGCGGAGCTGAATGCTAAAGTCTGTCGGCGCGGAGCCACGTGGGCCGGTATCTACTGCACGGAAGGATCGCCGCGCATCACCGGCGCTGGCCGAACGCCAGACGTGCCGCCTCCCCCCCCCCCCCCCCCGTGCCCCTGTCGCGTTGTCGCCTGAAAACACCCGCGCACCCCCCCCCCCCCAACCGCAGCGACCCGCGATGTCAGTCAAACACGTCGTCGGGCCCGGCCCGGGGTATTCCGACCGTGCGGCCGGCCGGCGCCCCCCCCCCCCCCCCCCCCGCTCTCCTCTCCTGCCACACCCCCCGGGGCGGCAGCAAACAAACAAAAATGTCCCATATTGCCATTTTGGCCGACAACCAAGCCGGCGACGACGGCGCGGTGACGGCGGGCTGTGCGTGAAGGCTCGGAGCGTGGTGCTGTACCGAGCGGGGCGAGTACCGGCTGCGCGTGGCGGCGCGTGGCGGTGCGTGGCGGCGCGTGGCGGCACACGACAGGATGTTGCCCTTTGCGCCGGTATGACGCCGTGGGAGGCTAGGTTAGCTCTCGGCGGGCCGGGCGCTGCCGGCGCCTCCGATGGCAGAACAACACGCGGGCCTACAGGGCGGCGGCGGCGGCAGCCAGGTGTGGCTAACGAGTGGAGGTGAGCGCGCCTTAAATTGTCTTTGGCAGGGCCGCCGTGGCGTGGCGCGGCGCGGCGGCGGTGGGCGCGAGCAGGGCGCGTTTTCGCACAGCGCGCGCCCCGCTACTTTTAGCGCGTCCAGAACCAATCTCCTGGGCGGCGGCGGCTAAAAATACGCCATGCACAGGAGTGGCTAAATGTGGAGGGGGCGGAGGGTATTTAGAGCGGTGAGGGAGTCGGGCGGGCGGGGAGGGCGCGTTGGAGAAGGCCGCGCTGTCCAGCCGGCCGCCAGTCACAACCAGGACCCCAAGACGTTCCCCGTCCTAAGTTGTCTCCTAAAACTATGGCGTCGGCCATTAAATATAACGTATGTCCAGAAAAGCCATAGCAATTTTATCTTTTCAAACCGAACTTCTTCCCCTGTTCCCCCCGTTTTTAATTGAGGCGCCAAGTGCTGACGCGCCACTGCGGCCCGCGGGCGAACGCGCCAGTGAGGCATTACGCCCATTATGTTAACTTAAATCAACGCTCCGCTTGTAAAAATAAAGAAGGCCGCATTACAAGTCTTGTTTATGGCCTTTATCGCCCGGAACCGGTCAGATGAAGCGCTGGGGCGGGGCCGGCGGGGGGCTTGGCGGGGGGCAGGCGGGGGGCCGGCGGGGGGCCGACTGTGCGCCACACAGCGTGCAGGGACCGGGGACGGGGGGGGGGGGGGGGGGGGCTGCTGCGCGCAGCTGCGTCAGTGCGGTGGAGCGGTGCGACGGGGGCGGGGCCGGGGGCAGGAGCGGGGAGGGGGCGGAGGGTGGGCGCTGCGCTGCCCTCGCTGGGGCCGTCCCAGTCAGTTGGTCCGCGCCGCGCGGGGCGGCGACAGATCGACGCGGTATGTTCGATCCATCACTGCGCAAATAATATACTGCGAACGTTCATAACGAGACGACTGCCTTTAAATTAAAAAAAAAATAATTAGATGTGACGTTTTTTTTTGCGGGAAGGTTGATGTACTGTGGTGGTAGTTGATGATAGTGGTTGGTCATCCTTTCGGAACCGATGTCCTCCTCCGCCCCTACCCTCTCTCTCCAGTGCTGTGTGTGTGTGTGTGTTTTAAAGGCCGATAATCAACCAGCGCCGGAGACATAAAAAATACACGCCCCTAACTGTGCTAGGAACAGCCAATTAAACTGCAGTAACGAGTTGTGGGGGAGGTAGTGGGGTGTATGAAGGAGCCGGTGGTGTGCACGTGTGTGCGCATGTCATCGTCTTGTGAAGACCCGTCCAGTGGCGGCCTAGCTGGCAGAGACGGGACGCCGCCTTTGACTGCGGCAGTGAAGGAGAGAGGCGTCTCTCTTGCACTGTCGTAGTCAAATGGGGCGGCAAGTCTCTCTCTCTCCCACTCGGCCAGACCGCCCCTGGCCGTGTCCGGGGTGCTCGTAGGGCCGGCAGGCCGGTGGTTCGGTGGGCCGGTGGGCCCCGCCTCGCCGGCCGGCGCTCGGATGGCGGCGCCCTGGCCGCGAGGCTGCCGGTCCCGCAGCAGGACCCCGACTGACTGAGGGGCGCGAGGCGGAGGCGCGGCGAGCCAACCAGCTGTTGTCCTTGGGGCCGCCAGTTCCTGCCGCCGCCTGCTCTGCCGCGCTGCCGCGCTGCCGCAACCCCTCCCCCCGCGGGGGGTGCCCGCGCTGCCTGCGGTGCCCGGCGGCGCGGGGCGGGGCGGCATGGAGTGCGGCTGCCGCAGTGCCGAGTACCAGCTCTGTTGTGCTCCCCCGCCGCCCCCTCCCGCCGCGGCGCGCGCGGCCGTAGTGCGGCGTCCGGCCGCGCAGGGGGCGCCAGCGACGCCGCCACCGCCGCGGCACCGCAGCGCGCTGCCGTCACGGCCGCCCGAGGGCGCCACGCGTCCTGAGTGGAGGCCCACGCCAGTGGGGCACTGGGTCCTAACCTCCCCCACGGCGAACGGCAGGGACGCGGCGTGTCGCGGTGCGGGAGGGGGAGGCGGCCTATCCAAAGGGCGCTCTAAAGGCGGGTATAAACGGAGTTAATCACAATTTGACACTTTGCCGGTCGGCGCCGGTGGTCGGTTCGACTGTTACGGCGCTCGCCTAGGTAAATACCAAGCAAGAGAGACAGAGAGAGAGACAGAGAGAGACAGAGAGAGGGAGGGAGAGAGAGGGCACAAAGAACGGCGGTACGTCGCGCCCCAAAATTACACGATTCCCGACATCCCCGCGGGAGAAGCATTTGCGAGGCGACGTAGAGCGAAACGTGGGGATCGTGCGTTAAAAGAGGAAATGAATAAGAAAGGAGGAAACCCGCTCGCCCTCCCCCCTCCGGGGTCCCCCCTCCGGGGTCCCCCCTCCCCCTCCGCGGCCCCCCTGGGGTGCGCCAGTTGCTAACACTGCAGTGCTGAGCCACCAATCACATCCCCTTCCCTCCCCATCCCCTCCCCACTGTCTTTCCTTTCCTCCATTTTCTCCTATTCCCCCCCCCCCTCTTTCCGCCTCACACCGCAGCGCGTGACGTCATCTCCCGCAAGGTTAAGGACGAGGCAGAAAGCGGGGACGTGGAGGAGAGAGACAGGGAGAGGGAGAGAGAGAGAGAGAGCAGAGCAGAGCAGCCAGATAAGGAAGGTAGGAAGGGGCACTGCGAAGAGGAGGGGGGGGGGGGGAACAGTAGAGCAGCACCAAGAAACGATAGAATTATGCAAAAATTGTAGCGGTTGTCAATATTTAAATGCTGTCGTGAAATGTAGACAGACGAGGATGACTTGACATCGATGGCCACAGTGCGATGTGCGACACACTGCTGGCGGGGATCCAGGGGGTGGACGGGGGGGGGGGGGGGACAAGTGCCCCCCATTGGACCCTTAATAGCCTTAATAGGAGCAATATTGCCCCCCCCCCCTCACTCAAAGTCGCTCCTGGATCCGCCCTTTAGAATGCGATTTAAAGAAGAAGGAAACGTCAGAAAATAGAACTGGGCCCGGCGAGAATATAATTTGGGTCATGGAATACAATCACTAGAGTCATAATTATTGGTTGTAAATTGTCGTTACGTGGGGTCAAGGTCACCCTTTCCGTTTCATTAGTTGAGTGGCTAAACCGCAAATCAACGCCTGCCGCAAAAATTATGGACTATTTGACATTCAAACGGCTCTCCGTTGTTCCTTTTGACAGTCATATTCTACTTTATTCTTCTATGAAAAAAAAAAAAACAAACTGAAGAACGGGCGGGGAGGGGGGTGGAATCTCTCACAAACTTGACGGCGGAGGCGCTTCGCTTTATTTCCCCTCCGCCCTCATTAATGTCGGTTCCGCGTTAAGGTTTTGATTCGGCTGCCGGCTGCCTCGCTAATTAGCAGTAATTAGACCGCTGTCGTAATGGACGCGGCCACCCCTGACGGGCCCCTGACGGGCTTCTGACGGGCGGCCGGCGGCGGACCTGCGCGGCGTTCGCGCAAGCGACACACAGAGTTAATCGAGTAACTACTCGCGGCTGCGGCGGTGGCTCGGCCGGAGGACGCCTGCGGGGTAGGCCGGCCCGCCGCGCACCCGTGCACCGCCGCTGCCTACCCGCCGCTCCGCAGGCGCTAACGGCGCTGATACCGCGCCTCCTCCTGCACCACCGCAGTGACATGCGGCGTCTCGTCCACACTCAGCCATATATCACTACCGTCTGCCGATTTGTGCGTTTTTTGCGGATTTTTTTTTTGACAGTACCATAGCGCCACTACAATAGTTTCACCGCCTCCTTCCGCCCCCTCCCCCCTTCACCCGTTGCCTTCTGCAGAAAATCAATTCGTCACGCAATCGGGCCGCAGGGCCGCCGGGGGAGGGGGGGGGGGGGGGGGGGGCGGCGAACCACGCCGACTCGGCGACCAACCTGACAACACAATTAATCTCGCTCCGTGACCGTTTCGGCGCCTCCCGTGGGCGGTAAGTAATGAGATAAAACAGTCCCGGCTGTTCTTCCAAACGTACACACTGCGTGAACACATGTCGAGTGACGCTGTCGGTCAGCTCCCCGCCGCGCTCGTGTACTTACTGGTCCTCGCGCGAGATGAACGGCCGGTACCTCCGGCCGCTGTCGTCGCCGATGCCGTAGATGCCGGCTACGGCCGCCATGCTTTCACCGCGGCCACCGCCTCATTGTCGCACTGCCACACGCGATGCGAGCCGGACCCGCTCCGGGCCGAGCCGAGCCGGGCCACGCGGAGACGGTGGAGCCGGCGGAGCCGAGCCGTGGCGCGGCCGCCGCAGCCCCCGGGGCCGTGTCCGTGTGCCTGCGCGCCTGCCGCCCTAGCTTTCCAGTTCCAAGGTTTCGCTGCGGAGCATGCATCTGGCAGCTCCCGGGCGGGCCCCGGGCAGCTCGCTGCTTCACCGCGCGCGCGGGGCCGCGGGCGGACGCACGGTGTTGCTGACGGGGTCCTGGCGGGCGCGCGAGCGCCTCCCCCTCTCCATGGCGGCGGCCATGAGACCGCGGGCCGACCTGCGGAGGACACTCGTCATGGGGATGCCAGGGCGGGGCGAGGACGGCGAGGAGCCCCAGGAGACGACGACGACCCGGCGACAGGAGTTCAGAAGACGCTGACGAAGGCCGACATGGCATACTGCAGGGCGGAGAACGCCAGCACGGACATGACGATAACGGCCGCCATGGCCAGGAACAGCGAGGGCTCGACGGGGCGGGCCGGGCGGGTGGCGGGGCGGCGCTGGCCTCCGGGCGGGCCGTCGGCGTCCGCGGCGTCCGCGGCGCGCTGCCTCATGACGATGACACGGGCGGCGTCACGCGCGACACGGCGGGGCACGCCGTCGACAGACACGGCACGCGACCGCGCGGCCTGCGCGCGTGCTGCTGCCCCCGGCCGCCACCGGCTGCCACTGCTGGACTACGGCGACTGGTCATCGGGGGACACAAGCCGGCGCCGGGGGCCGCCGGTGCCGCCGGGGCCGCCGGGGGTGCGGGGCGGGGAGCGGGCTGTATCGGGTCCGGCCGCCCCGGAATCACCACTGTGGGGCCTCGGCACGGCCTGGCCGGGGCCTGGCCGGGGCCCGTCGCGTACACGCTGCGGCTGGCCCGGCGCAGCCCGGCGTCGCATGGCGTGAGCGCTTCCCCCCCGTGCGTGCGCCGGTGTGCCGGCACCGCACCCTCCTCGCCGGGACTGGCCGGGACGCGCGCAGCTCGGAAACATTCCGCACTTCCGATGGTGGACGCAAAGCGCCGTGAAATTGCCTCCCCGCCGCGGCTGCCTTATGTGTGTGGCCTCGGCGGCCCTCAACCACCCGGGAGCGGGCGGGGCAGGCCGCTCTCACCCTGCTGCCACGCCCCCGCCGACCCCACGGCCGGGTACCGGCGAGGCCCCCACGGAGAGGAGGAAACAAACCAGTCGCCGCTAGATCTTCTACAGCACACATTTATTTTAAATTGTGTGGAATTTTGATGTTCATAACTATTCCAGGACCGCCGCAGGGACGGAGGGATGGAGGAACCGAGGGGCGGAGGGGCTCGGGCTGAGGGTCCGAGCACCGCATCGAGTGGCGTGGGCTGACCGGCGCCCTTGAATAAGTTACTCCAGGAAGGGCCGCGGGGCCGCGGGGCCGAGGGGTCGGCGCGGAGGGGTCAGCCCGGCGGGGCGGCAGCAGCGGCAGCGGGGCACCGGGGCGCCGCGGCAGCGCCGAGGATCCGGCAGCGACTCCTTGCTAATGAATGGACCCGCGCGCCCCACACCCACCTCTGCGCCCGCCGCCGCGGCCACCGCACCGCGGCCAGCGACAACTACGCCGCGGCGCGCCATGACATGCTGCTAGCGACGCCGTCCTGCTGAAAACAAGGGGCGGGGGGCTGGGAGGGGGGGGGGGAGGGGAGGACGGGGGAGTCCCCGGCCAGCGGCCTACTCATCAATCGTTGTATCGACCAGAGCCCCGCCCGGTCACCCCATTGGCACACGGCACAGTGCCGGTCCGAACAAGGGTCCCATGTAGTCCGCTGTTGTGTGCGTGTGTGTGTGTGTGTGTGTGTGTGTGAGAGAGAGAGAGAGAGAGAGAGAGAGAGAGAGAGAGAATTAGAGAGAGAGAGAGAGAGGGAGAGAGAAAAAGGAGGGAACAAGAGTCTCATTGAAGACCAGCGGTATTGAACAGCGGTGGCCGCGCCAATAGCTACTGACTCTACGTTTCCCGTGAGCAGTGAGCGCGCACACACATCGCACATATATCGGCCTCGGTATTGTTCCCCATTGAATTGTGTGACGTCATGTGTGTGCCTTATTTTTTTGTTGTTACGGTCCATGCCCGCATCGCCCCGTCCCCCCTCCTCCCCGCGCGCCCGCAGGAGGTCGTCGTCCGCGGGGGGGATTTTCGCAGTGCATGTATGAAGATGTGTGACGCCTTGGGGGGACATTACATTACATCGCGGCGCCCGGCCTGGAGCCGGCCTGGAGCCGGCCTACGCGGGGGAGGGGGGGGGGGGACGGCCGTCCCAGCGCCGGCAGGTTGAGTGGGGCAAACTTTGCCCACACCGGCCGAGCAGCTCGCGCGGTACCGCACCCACCGGTACACCCCCCTCCCCCCAACAGCACGCCGCGTGTTTCCAAAGCCAAAAAAGATAATGTGTCAGACTCCTCGCCAGAGTTTTTTTTTTATTGTATCCACCGCCGCGCCTCTACCTGGGCTGTACATGTGCGCGGACAAGGCGGGGGGGAGAATGAGGGCTTCGCGGGCCCTCTGTTCCCTTCGCGACCCTGTCGCCGCCGGCGCCGGGGCCTTACCGCTGCCTCACCGCCGCCTCACCGGCACCGCGATGCCTGACCGTGTCAGCGCGAATACGGCCGGGCCGCGGCTGCCACGGCTGCCACGGCACAGACAGTGTGGCGGCGGCAGCGGCGGGCGGCGGCGGCGGCGGCGGCAGCGGCGTGACGAATTATGATCGATTGGTAATATTGCGTGACCCGGCGGCGGCGGCGGCCGCCCCGTATCTGTTGGGGCCAGTAGTAAAACCGTGCGGCCCCGACCCGGCCTGGCCCGAGGCCCCGAGCACCCGGCGGGGCCCCCGGCCCCCGCGACGCGACCCCCACAAGCCGAGCCGCCCTGCTCTATGCCTGCTATTTCTAGGACACGCCTGATGGAAACGCGGCGATCCTGTAAACACTACTTTATGCTGGCAGGGCGGAGGGAACGAAACAAAAAAAAATATTGAAAGAAAGAAAGAGGACCAGGCCGACGCTGCGGGCGAGAAGGCGACACACAGCGGGACGTGGTGGTGGCGATCGGGGAGGGGGTGGGGGAGGGGGAGGAGGAGGGGGGGGAGGGGAGGGGGGGGGGGGAGGGGGAGGAGAGGGGAGGGGAGGGGGGGGGGCAGGCGGGTGCAGCACACTTCGAGTGCAACACAACACGCCGTGCAGACACGAACGTCTTGCTCAGTGAGTGTGTGTGAGAGAGAGAGAGAGAGTGGAGTAGTGCGCGCGGGGTCTAAGTTGAGTGAGAGAGAGAGAGAGAGAGAGAGAGAGAGAGGGAGACAGCCGAGCAGCCGAGGGAGCGATAGCCCACAGCGGTGAGAGGGAGAGAGCCGCGCGCGGGATTTAGATCGATTCCATTTTCTCGGGTGCTGCCATAGTTTCACCACGTCAGCCATAGAAGTCGACCGACCGAACGTCGTCATTTAACCTTCGCGCGAGCGAGAGAGAGAGAGAGAGAGAGAGAGAGAGAGAGAGAGAGAGAGGGGGGGGGGGAGGCGGGGGGAGGGTAGTGAAAATGGTGTGAGGACGGAGTGGAGCGTCGGCGAGAAGGTGGTGCTCGCCCGGTAGCGGTGAGATCAGTGACACGCTCGCTCGAGTGGCAGCGTCGCCTCGCCTCCCCGCGGGGCTTCGCCACCTTGGCGGCTTCGCGGGGGGGGGGGGGGGGGGGGGAGGTCCGCCTCCGACCTGCCGCGAGGCCAGGAGTGCAAGCGGGCGGAAGGAAGCCCTGATCAACACGTGTGTTGGTGTGCGCGGCCTGCGGGAGTGCAGGGGGGGCGGCAGTGGTACACTGTGGCACGGGGCAGGCACGGGGCAGGCACGGCTGCCAGGGATGTTTGGGCCGCGGCCATTCCCGTGCGTAACCGGCCGCGGGACGAGATTGGAAACACGGTAAACACCACCGCGGCCCGGCCCCACCGGATCGGAAAGCCTTGACCAAGGGAACGCGCGGGTACTACTTTTCCAAGGCGGCGTTCAGGACCGTCTGGTTGAAACAGAGCCAGCCTAACATGCTGTTGCAGCGCGCGTCGCGATACGCTTTAAGCCGCACCGGAAACGACACCGGAAATCCAACGCTTCCGGTCCCGGACGTGACGTAAACGGGGTGGTCATATTTGCGAAGCAACGCGGGGGGGGGGGGGGGGTTAAACGCCTCGTCAGCACTGTACTGAACGGGGAGCGTCGCGCCAGGCGGTCGACTGGGAATTTTACGTTGAAATTTACAGGAAAATATGTGCAGTGTAAATATGAAGATTGGTCGGTTTTGACAAGACCAAAAGAAGAAGAAGAAAAGATCAAACTCACGTAGGGATCCCTATATATTTTTTTTGTCTACCAACGTTTTCCTCCACTCTGTGGGATAGTACGAGTGTAAGTCTGGGCGAGCATCTAAGTCGCACCTGCGGCTCCCGCTCCCGGCTCCCGCTGCTCCCAATGGCACCCAGTCAGGCGCAGCTAGCTGCCCCGCAGCCGGTGCAGCCGCGATGCAGCGCCAGTCCGTGCGGACCCGCCAGCTGCTACCGAGCGAGGAGAGGGGTGGGGGGGCGGAAGGGGCGCTACTTATAGGTTGAGAGTTGGCGAGGCCGCCGCGAAACTTGTCGTAATTGCAAACCAGGCGAGAGCTGCGCGCGCGCGGGGCAGAAGGGAGGAGGAGAAAAGGGTTGGGGACCCCCCCTTTCTCTCCCCTGCTGCTGGCGCGGCCACCCCAGGGGGCAAGTGGAGGGAACAACAACAACAACAACACGTGGTGCAAAGTGCTCGGCGGCTCGGCCGCAGGGGGAGCGAGCGACCGGCGCGGAGGCCCCTGCGAGGCGCGGGCTAGGCAGGCCCGCGCGACACGCGTGCAGTGCCGGCCGGGGGCTGCCTACCCGGCAGGCGCCCCGCCCCGCCGCCACGGCCGAAGCTCTCGTCGGACTTTGAACTGTGAGCGCAGCGCGCACACACACACACACGCGCCTGCGTGCAATACAGGTCGGCAGTTTCTGTAAGTCGCGGTGCTGCCGCCGCCGCGCATCTCCACGACGCGCTACATACTGTGTTTCATGCACCCAACAAACAGCTCTCCCTCTCTCTCGCTCTTTCTTTATCTTTCTCTCTCGCTCTCCATCTGCGCAGCCCCGCAGTGTATGCGCTCGCGGCGCCGTCCAAAGGAGCGCGAGCGGAGCATAAAGGGAAGGGCGGGATGAACAAAACTCGGCGGGGGGCACGGAACAGCGCTGCGCGCGCGCGTGTGTGTGTGTGTGTGTGTGTGTGTGTGTGCAGCCCGCGCTGCGGCGCGCTGCGATCTGACCAGAAGGGAGGGCTCCTCGCCGGCCCCGCGGCCCAACGCCATAAAGGATTTCAGGTCCGACCGTAAAAAAAAAGGCGCACCGTCGGGCAAACCAAAGACGCTGTGTGCTGCTCTATGCTGCTGCCACTGCTGCCGCTGCTGTGCTCGCACGGAGCGGGGGAGAGGGGTACTAGCGGGGATGTTCGGGGGGGGGGGGGGGAAGGGTAGGTTGGACGGACAGGGACGAGGAGGGAGGGGAGGTAGGGAGGGAGGGGAGAGAGGGGAGGGGGGAGGGAGGGAGGGAGGGGAGGGTGACTGCTGCGCTCGTCATCGTTATACACCGCAGCGTCACGCGCTGCCCGCTGTGCCCCGCCGCTCCGCCCCGCCGCGGCCCCCTAACTGCCGGCCAAAACTTTTCCTCTGGTGCGCGATGCGCCTCGCCCGCTTGCTAGTGTCGTGCGTGCGCGGCCACGACCCACGGAATGCGTTGCCCGGTGTCACGCCCATCTCTCTCTCTCTCTCTCTCTCTCTCTCTCTCTCTCTCTCTCTCTCTTTCTCTCTCCATCTCCCTCTCTCTCTTTTAATTAGTAACGATAGCAGTGCGGTGGGACCGGCGCCGCGGGGGTGTGTCGCATGCCACTGCCGCCGCCGCCGCCGCCGCCGCCGCGCTGCGCACCAAAAGGCGCGCGTTACTATTTTGCATCCAAATTGTTTGAGTGGCGCGGCCCGCAGTTCCTCGGCCTGCGGTGCGGCGGTGCGGCGTATGCGCCGGCGCTCGCGCGGAAATATCACGCACGCGCGCAGATTTCATGAGACCATTTTTCTTCCAGAATTTCTCGGGAAAAATTAAGATGGCGGACTTTTCCTAATTTTTCAAAAAAAATTTCCGAGGCACTGTTTTAAACAAAAACAATCCGGGGAAAAAATCTGAAATTGAATAGTAAACAGAGCAAAACCAGAGACAATTTTGCTTTTATATTATTATTATTTTTTGTGAGAGGAACTAGGTCCTGTGGGATGTCAGCGCCGTCCTGGCCGCGGACCGCCCGGACCGCACGGGGTGTTTGTCGTGTGTTTGCAGGGCTGAGCTCGCGGTCAGCTCCGCAAAGCCCTGCGGCCCACTCAGGCTGCTCACGCTGCTCAGGCCTGCCTTGGCGGCAATAGGGCCCGGGGCCGGCTGAGCTGGCCATGCCGCCGCCGGCCTCCAGACCGCAGCCCACGGCCACGCTTCCAGTCCTTCCTCCAGAGCGGCCTCCAGCGCGGCCTCCAGCGCGGCCTCCAGCTACGCTCCATGCCCACCACCACCACCACCACCACTACCGTAGGCGACGCCGCCGCTGTATGTCGAGTGATAAACTGGATTGTCCTCGAGAGCGCGGGCGTGCTTTCGGGCGCGCGGAATACAGCACCGGAAGTACAAGGCCGGCCGCCGCCCCGCGGCCAGGGCGGGCAGGGCCGTGCCGGGCCAACCTTGCGGCGGGCCTTCACACAAAGATATAAAGTGGAGCTGACCGGACAGATCGATACGGCGTCTGAAATTTTTTAAATCAACCGTGCGGCCCCCCGCGTTTGTAACAAAAAAAAACACACTTCGTTACAAAAAAATGTCGACATTGTTTTACGTTTTTGCTTTCGCCGGAAAGGAGGGGTGTGTAAAAAAGTGTGTAAATCCGTGCGCCGTTGTCGTCGCCGACACACGAGCGGGCGACCGTCGCATGCATGGCACGGCACGGCACGACACGACACGGGCGCGAGTGCCGCCGGCGGTGTCTAGTAATGAAATGCAAACGGGTTCAAGGCGGCCTGCCGGGCGGGAGGGGAGGGGGAGGGGACACGGGGGGCGCATCGCGAGCGAGAGATAAGGAAATGCCCCGAATCTGGAGGCGGCTGAGGAGGGGTGGGGGGCTCAACGTGCCGCGAGGTATCCTGCAAATGGAATGTACACAGTAACGCCGGGGGGGCGCGCGATGCCTCACTGATGCCGTGCACGATCGATGGCCCCACAGGGCCCCACAGGGCCCCGCAGGGCCCCGAAGGCGGCTATGATACGGGGCTTATGCCCCCTCCCCCCAGCGGACCCCCCGCGGAGCAGCCACCCCATTGATTACTTTGGGCGCCTATTTGTGGACTCGTTATCTGGGCGGCCCTTATCAGGCGCGTCGCGGCGCAGCCTCAACAGGTCCCCCTCACGGGGACGTTACAATGATCCTCGGTGCTGCATGACGTATTTGGAGCAGCGCGCCGCGCACCGCGGCCCGAGAGCCCGGACACCGCTGCTGCACAACAAGGTCCCCCGCAGAGGCGACGACGTGCCGCCGCCGTGCTCGAGCGCCGACGAGGACCGGGCGCTCGAGAGCGGGCGGCGGGGTCCGAGGAGTGCCGGTGTGGAACAGGGACGACCGTACCGTCCTTGCGCTACGTAGCCAACGGATGGACCGTGACAAAGCGCCGCGGGAGCGAGGGCCTTGACCCCTGACCTACCGCACTGGACACAGAGCGCACGGCGAACAACATAACCTCACACATACACACGGCCGTCAGCCCGTCGATCACAATCACAGCACCATGATAACACACACACACACACACACTCACACACTCACACCGGCGCGCGCGCGGGGATCAGACAGGAGGCACCGCGGGCGGCGCGGCGGCGCGCCGGGGGCCGAGCCGGAGGCGGCGGTGCCTGCGGCTGCCCCTTCCCGGCGTGGCGACGTGGCGTGCGCTCGCTGCGCCGGCTGGAGAGTGGTAGGCAACCCGCAACGCGGTCGTCCTGCCCCACTTGGCGGGGTGGTGGGGGCGGGCCGGGGGCGGGCCGGGGGCGGGCCGGGGCGGGCGGCCCCCCACCCGCCGTGCTGCGCCGCCCGCGCGCCCCCCTCGCCCAGCTGTTGCCGGCACGTCGGGCTGGTCTGGCACCCCTTCTGCTACGGCCAGCCCGCCACGGCAGCGGCGGCGGCAGCGGCGGCGGCGGCGGCGCAGGACCCTGCCACGTCCACCCCCCACAGTGCGCGCGCGCACGCCAAAATTGCGACTCGAAAAAAAATCCGCGAAGAGGGTGGACCGCGGTCCGGATCTAAAGGGAGGGGGGGGGGGTGCATTGCGGGAGAAGGGGAGAGAGGAGGGGCGCCGTTTTTAATTATCTATTCGGCGACGGTCCCGGGCCCCGGCCTATGGCTAGGGGGCGCCGCCCTGGTGGGACCCCCTGCGACGCTTCAGCCATGGGCGTGCCGCGCGGCGCGGCTACTGACGCACGCCCTCCTCATGGCATGACTGCCGTCATGAAGGCCCGCAGCGAGTACGGCGTGGCCCTGCTGCCGGGACCCCAGCGGTCCCCACGGCCCCTCTGCCCTGCCATGTGGCCCATGCCGAACACGCGGGCGGCGCCGCGTGAAAAAAGAGGGGGGGGGGGCGCAGGCGGGCCGCTGACCCCCCGCGGAGCGGGTGCCTTTGTGCGGGCAGCAGGCGATGGGATGTCACCCGCACGGACAGGCCGACAGGCCGACAGACCCTCGCGAGGGCCCCCGTGAGGCCGACGACACGGCTGTCTGCGAGTCGGCGGGGCGGCGGGGCGGGCAGGTGTGGCAGGCGACCGAGGGGAGAGAAATCCAGCGGCTGTAACCGCTCACCGGCCATGGATGCACTTTTCTTAGCCGCTGTCACCCGCACAGTGCTTTTCAAATAAAATGAAAAAAAAAATGAGCGACGCGCGAGATTCGAACCTGCGGCTAGAAGCTCGCCGAGGGGGACATCAGAGCCTAGTTCTGTTTCAGAACCTGGAAAAAAAAAATATGTACAGCCTTCCTCGTCGCAAACGGCTCCCCGGGGCTAATTTGTAGGCAGAAATGCTTCTGGTATTCGAGCCCGCGCGCGTTGCGGGGCGGGCTGGGAACGTGTGGGCAGCGGCGCTATTGGTGGGACCCCGTCGGCTCGCGGCCACGGAGTGCCGGTGACGCAACATGAAGCCTCATTAACACCGAGCGGTATTCCAGGAGTCGTTGCCGTAACTTTGCGGGGCGCAGGGCGTTATGCCAACCGGGAGGGGGAGGGGGGAGGGCGGATCGCTACGGATCGGCGGGGCGTGTCGGGGCGTGACACTGCAGGGCTGTGCTGTGGGGCCTATAAAACAACCCCTCTGTCCCCCCTCCTCTCCCCCCCCCCCCCGCACCGTGACCCAGGCACCGCATCACATTTGGTTCCGGTGCCGCCCCTGCCCGGCCACAGAGGAGGAGAGGAGAGGAGAGCTGCTGTGTGCGGTAGGGCCGGGCACGCCACGCCAAGGCCGGTCCAGTGAAAGGAGGAGAAGGGAAAAGGTCATCCATAAGTCACTTCGACGTCTCTCTCGCTCGCTCCCTCTCTCCCCCCACACTCACTCACTCACCCTGCTACACTCACACACACACACGCAACCAGTGCGCGACAAGCCAAAGTTTTTCATCCACGGTTCCGGAGGTTGTCGCAGCGCATTGGCTGGGCCACTGAGTAGAACGGGAGTTGGAGGACGAGGAGGAGAAGGTGGGGGTGTGCTGGTGCTGCTGGGGGCGCGGCCGCGACAGCTGGCAGGGTGCGGGCGGGAGCTCCCCGAGGACGCCCACTGAGGTTATCCTGGCGCCTAGGCCCCTCCCCCCTGCCCGCCCCTCGCTGATGCGTCCTCTGTCTTTTCCTGCGGTGCCGCGAGCGCGTCTAGTCTTGGCTCCGCACGGCAGCGGCGGCGGTGGTGACGGCGGGGTGCCGACCTTCACGGGGGAGGCCCGGCCGGGGCCGCGGGCCGCGGGGGGCGGCGCCGGAGACGTCTAGTCTGGCGCGGCCGGCGCTGGTCTCTACGCAATGCGGAGGAGCCGGCCGGAGGGGCCAGAAGGGCCGGCAGCGGAGCGTTGTCGCGCTCACAAATCTGGGTCACGCGGAGGCCCGGGGGCCCGGAGGCCCCGCCAACGCCCGTGCCAACAACTGCAATAACTCGCCCCTGAAGTCGCGCGCGACTCATTCCAGTAATTCATCTTCGCCGCTTGAGCATAATTTTTTTTCTCGTCCGACAGCCTTGCGCTGCCCTCTTGCATCTTTATCTCCTAGCCGTTTTCCCTCTTCTTCTTTTAGTTCCTACATTCTTGTCATTTTTCATCCTCTTTTCCATTTTTCTATTCTTAGAGAGCCCCCGCCTGTGCAAGCTCCTTTTGCGACTTATTCGGCGAAAATGTATCACCCGTATATCACGACGTTTCCGGACTCCCGAAAAATGTGTGGGAAGACAGCCGGGCGGCCCGCCCCCGCAGCCCCGCCGGCCACAAATCATTTCCAATGCAGTCTTACGTGTGTATTTTTCTTCATCCTCCTTCCGGAGTGCAAACATCGGGGGAGCAGGAGAGGTAGGGGCGGGCCTACGAGAGGGGGGGGGGCGGTATGCCAAAGCAAAGTGCTACGCCTCGGAGCCTTCGTGTTTGGCGCCCCTTTCGGACGGCCTGGTGCATGCCGGAGGGGAAGCGCCCCGCCCCCCTCCAGCTTAAATCCCCCCCGCCTAAAACTATGCGCCCCGCGCCCTCCCTTCCCCACACCCCCTCCACCGCCCCGAGTTTCCTCTGCGTCTTCTCTCTCTCTCTCTCTCTCTCTCTCTCCTCGCCCCCGACGACGCCGTGTCTCTCCTCTCCAGCGCCCCCCCCCCCCCGCCTCCCCTTGCGGAGCCGCCCCCGCGGTTTCCCCTGCGGACGCCCCGGCAGCCGCCGCACGCATTCAGGTCACCGGGGGGACGGGCAGCGCCGGGCGGCGGCGGGCCGTGATGCGCGCCCGATATGTGACGCGTCCCCCCGATCAGGCCGAGCAAGCGCTGCTCGCGGCTCCTCCCCCCCCCCCCCCTGCACGCGGTCAATAACAGTGTTACCGTTGTAATCTCCCCGCGGTCCCCGCCCGGCGCGCACTCCACCCGGCTGACAAGGCGCACTCCACCGCCACCGCCGGCGCGGGGAGTGCAGCGGTGCCGCACAGTCCGCGACCCCGGAAGGCACGTCCGCGACGAACATTCCGCCGCGCCGCCCGCGGAGGCCGTGCGACGCGGGGCGTTGTGCGCCGTGACGGTGTGGGGATTCCCCGCCGAACGCCGCCGCCCACATCGGCTGTTAATATTCAAGGGGCCGAAAAATAATGAATGCCGTCCACCAGGCGGGCGTTATATTGTGTATACCCGGGTCCGAGCCCGCCCCAACCTCCTGCTCCACTGCCTCTGGGCCAGTGTCCCGGATCGGGGCCGGGGCCGGGGCCGGGGCCTCGGCGTGTTCCAAGTGGTGAATATTACAGTACGTCACCCCGGCTCGGGCCCGAGCGTGGCAGTCCGGCCGGCCGGGACGCTCCCAGCCTTCTCATAAAACCGAGTTTTGACGCCAAATCCGGCCAGATTGCTAAGCGGATTGCCCCCCCCCCCCCCCAGCACGCCGAGGGACAGCCGATGAGGGTGGCCCGGCCGAGTGCAAGGGGCGGCCCCGGCGGCCCCGGCGGCCTCGGCGCGGGCTGACGCACTGCGCACTGGCGTGCGCCGTGCACCTACCCCTCCGGCCTCTTTAGCATGCAGATAGAATAGCGGGGTGGTGGGCGGGTTAATCTGTGATAAGTCGTAAAAATAGCGCCCGTCCTCGCGGAACTAGCCGCCCTAGGCGGCTCCGGGCGGAACACAATATCAGAATGCAACGCGGCTCGCGAAACCTCCCCCCCCCCCCTCCGGCGCGGAGAGTCGAGCAGGTTTGGGAGAGTAATAGAAGTGCTCCGAAGAAGCCCGGAACACCCCCGATCATTCTGTCTTACCGTCAGCGTCTTCAGAGCAGAAACGTTCACCACTCGCTCCCCACGGCGCAAGCGCTGCAAAGACCACCGCCGATACTCACCTGGAAGAGAGAAGAGAAAAGGGTGCGGGTTAGTAAGGAGTCTTTGCGCGCGAACACGTATTTCGAAGAACCTCCCAGGCTTTTATTCGTGGTCGAAACAATTTTTAAACTCCATAAAAAAATTCGAATTTTCCCTAAAAGTTAGTACATGTGTTATAGTTTTTTTAGTTGTTTGGAATTTACCCGAAAGTTTTTTTTACAGTGCTGTCCCTTGTGCGTCGTGGTCAAAGAGTTTTCTTCTTTCCCTCTTTTTTATGTAATATGTATAAAGAAGGCGGCAGAATCGGCGGTGGAAAATAAAACGGAATCATAGTGAGGGAGAAAAAAGAAAGGCGTCGGTTGATGAGGACACGACACGGATCGGGGCGGGAGATGGCCGCCCCCTCGGACTGTAAATCGAAATGGCGCCCGTAATTGGTTTTGGAAGCGGCGCGCCTGTCTGCGCGGAAGGGGGTGGCCGGGAGCGGCCGGGAGGGGCGCCGTCACACAAAGGCTGCGATTGAGGAACGAGTTTGGAGCGGCGCCCACTTTTGGGTCAGAGAGGCGTCCCTGTGACGGCGACGGCGGCGGCGACTGCTGCCCTGCCCTGCACTGCGGTCAGCCCGGGGGCCAAAGCACCACGGCGGCAGCGGCGGTGCAGGGGCCCTGCGGCACCTGCAGCCTCGTAGCCGGAGAGGGACGGACCGAGGGCGAGAGACTTCTCTCTCTCTGTCTGTCTCTCGCTTTCTCTCCCTCTCTCTCCCTTGCACGGGCCGAAACGGACCGCTTACGCCCTGCTGCTGCAGCTTCAGATATTACGCCGTAGCTTAACCGATGCGGCATAATAATGTCATTTTCCGGTGCAATTTGCGAGTTCTGTCGTCCGCTGGCTTTGGCCAGTGCGGCCGCCGGGCCGGCAGACCGCCCGCCGAGCTGCCGAGCTGACGGGCTGCCGGGGGAGGGCCTCACTTATTCATCCCCCGTCTCGTATCGTGTGCTGTGGGCCTATCGATTGCACTACTACCGACTATTTTCCACGACTTTTCCAACGTCCCTCCACAGCCCCCCTCTCTCCACCTACTCCTCCCCTCCCCCCACCACCGCACCGCCAGCGGCAGAGGTCAGTATCCGTGCCGCCGCCGCCGCCGCCGGGCGCTCTCTTTCTCTCTTCACCCCTCGCCCCACCCCCTTCTCGTTCTCCTCTCTCTCTCTCTCTCTCTCTCTCTCTCTCTCTCTCTTTCTCTCCTCGCTCACCCTGACCAGGGGGGAGACCTCCGCGCCGGCCTTGTTTTGGAAAGAGAATGTAGGAACATCAAAATCCCGACGATTGTGGCGCGTACAGGGACGCCGACGTTATGGAAAGATTTCCAGATAACTGTTCACACTCTTGAAAAAATAAAAGTAGTCCAGCGTTAAAACCCGTCACGCGAACCTGTCGACCCGCGCCCCACCCCATCACGCCCGCATAACCGCATGTAATTTGTGGACGGCCCCCGCTGCCGCCGCCGCCGCGGTACCTGCAGCGATGTGGCCCGGCTCATCCGCAAGGTCAGTCGGCGCTCTGCTGCTTGCAAGCAGAAGCTAATATCGACCGGCCCTCACCCGTGCGTAGCACGCGCACGCTGCCCCCCCCCCCCCCCCACCCCCACCGCAGGGGCGTGCGCCAGAGGTAATTGGCCTATTGAGGGAATGAGGGGTGACTAATGTGGGAAGTCCGGTGCGGGGGCAGCGGGAGAAGGGAAGAGGGGGGGGGGGGCGACGACACCGGAAGCGCGGTGGTGACATGGGGCCGTATGTGTGTTAAGAGGGAGAGAGAGAGGGAGGGAGGGAGGGACAAAGAGAGAGAGAGAGAGAGAGAGAGAGAGAGAGAGAGAGAGAGAGAGAGAGAGAGAGATAGGCTGCGGGGCAGAACCGCGAACGGGGAAAAGGGACGTCGTAGTCGTCGTGAATCGTGGTGGCGGGGAGAGGAGTGAGTGGAGGGGGAGGATAGAGGAGAGGGGGGTATATAAATAGTGCTAGTTCGGGCGGGTAAATAAAGCACGTGGAAGGTGAGGCACCCACACATGCAGCATGCAGCCGGCGTGTGCTGGCCGGCCTGGGCCCGTGTGCGCTGCGGTGCGTCGACCCCGCCCACGCACCCCCTCTCCCCCCGCCCTTCACCGGCACTGCGGTGCGGTGCGCATGCGGGCTACAGTCGACGAGAACGTCGTCCAGAAAAAAACACCAGGCATTCAAAAAAAATTATAGTCGTTTTGAAAAGTGCGAATTTTTGTCTCTGTGAAAAAAAATAGGTATTGCAATTATTTTTGAAAACGATTCGCAGCTACAGATAATTCGAGACGTGGTACACGTTCTCTGCGTGACGATGTGTATTACGCATGTCTCGTGTGTGTCCGAGCGACAAACACTGTCGAGCGTGGCGACGCGTCGCTCCGCGCTCACCGCCGCCCTGGAAACATGCGGGGAGACGAGCTGCCGAGGGGGGCGGAGCGGGGCTTATCGATCAATCGAAAATACGGCAAAGTCAGTGAGCGTCGCAGCTGCGGCACGCGCGGCGAGAGTCAGCGGTAGCGGCAGTGGGAGACCCCCTCCCCCTCTCTGCGGGGGGTGAGTTCGTGGAAGGCATCGGCAGCGGGACGGCGGGAAGGAGTTGTGAGGCGGACATTGTCAGGGCACGCTGCCGAGCCGGGCCCATCGGGGGCCGTGTGCATGGGAAAAGGTTAGGGGGGCACGGGCCGCCGGGCGGGAAGATGGCAATGAGGAACGGGGCAATTTGGGAGGAGGGATGGGGTGAGGAGGGGGGGGGGGGGGGGGGCGGGTAGCAGACGGCGATGCGCCTGGCGCTGCGCTTGTTATGGCGACCGCAGCGCCGCGCTGCGGCGGCACGGGGAAGCTCCGGCGACTGGCGCGGCGGGCCCCTCCGGAACCCTATCCGGACTCGGCGGCCGCTCCTCCGGGCGGGTGCAGGTTCGCGCCACCTGGCGGCCGGTCGTCGAACGACGCCGGCAAAAATCCACCTTTAACCCCCCTCCCCCCCCCCCCCCCCCCCCCCCCCGCATACCCCTTGTCACCGCGCCCCCCACCACCATACGGACCTCTGACCCCGCTCCCCGCAGCCCCCGCCCGCGCGGCCCCCGGCTCTGCCCCCTCCCTTGCCCCCCCGCGCCGCCGGCCCTGCCCCCTGCCGGAGTGGGAAGGGCACGGGACTTTGGAATGTCAGCAGAAGGCACCCCGGCGCTGCGAGCGGAGGGCGGTGTGGCGGCAGCGAGGGACGCTCTCCCCGGTGCGGTGCGGTGCGGTGCGTCCGCCCTCGCGCTCGGTGCTGCTGCCCGCCAAGAGCGCCGTGTTCGCGGTGTTCCACACAGCCAGGACCCGAACCGGAAACGAAGAGCAGCCCAGCCAGTCAAGAGGCGAAACTCGCGGGCGTCATTATAAAGGGAGCCGCAGCCGGGGGTATCTCCGTCGCATGACGACGCCGGCTAACGAGGCACCGTGAAGAAAATAAATGAAAATGGAAGGCCCGCGCTGCGGTTTCGCGTTCCTTTGGGCCCGGCAGGGAGCGGCGGCGTCCCAACAGTGGTGACCAGCGGTGACGCGGCGTCAGCGAGGGAGCCGGCTCCATTCCCAGGCGTGTCCACCGCCGCAGCCGCGCCGCCGCGCAGCGTGGACGGATGCAACGCCGTGGGGCCGCGGCGGCTGCGGCGTCAGAGATTTCCGATTAATAACAGTGCGACTCCTCTGGGGGAGCCCGCCGCCGCCGCCGCCGCTGCCGCTGCCGCCACCGCCGCACGTCGCTGAATATTGCAGGAATAACGGAGCATCCCCTCCGTCACCGCCCGCGTGTGTGTCGTCCCCCTCCCCCCAATCGCCGCCCCCTGCCGCTACCTTCCTCACCGTCCGCTACCCCCTCACCCCTCCCCCCGCCCCCGCACGTACCAGCAATTAACCCTCCCGAGACAGTGCTGACTTTGCCTGCTTCGTATATAAGGGCTTGGTTCGGGGCGCGGGGCCGGCGTGCCGCGGGGTCGCCGAGGGGCCGGAGGGGGGGGGGGGGGGGGGTCAGGGCAGGCGGCAATGGCCCCCGGCACCCCGGGCAGCGCAGGCGACAAGCACCAGCCGCCCCGGGCGTTCCCATGACGGGGACACACGGCGCGCCGCGGCCCCGGCTCTCTGTGTGAATGAAAGGGGTCGCTCGGCACGGCCGCGGAGCTTGATAAGCGGCCCGTAGTGTGCGCGGGTGCGAGCGAGAGCGAGGCGCCTCTCTCGCTCCTCCTCCTCTTCGATTCGGGACACCAAGGATACGCAGAGCACGAAATGAATTAACGAGCCATGAAGACAGTTGTTGCTCCAAAAGAGATTCAAAAAAAAAATTGCAATCCCATTTTTTACATTTGATGAAATTCTGTTTTTTTTTTCAAAAAATCAGAATGTTTAACCACTTCTGAAAAAAAAATTTAATTTTTCACTCTGAATTTTTTTTTTGAGAGGGAAGGTGGGTGGTCGTTACATGCCCCTCGTAGGCGCGACTGCCCACTGCAGTTTGAGGCGGCACCACTGCCAACTAGTTTCCCGGGAGCTCAGCGTATACTGTACGCCGGCGTATGCGTGCCCCGCATGTGCACCCCTCCCCGCTGGCCCCCGCTGGCCCCCGCTGGTCCCCGCTGGCCCCCGCTGGTCGCCGCACGACGGCCAGGAGCGGCAAACTGTTTTGCATGCGATAGTGTTGGTCGCCGTGCGGCCGGGCCGACGGCCGACGCACACCATGAACAAACCATGGAAACGCACCTAGAGGTGCGCGCTGCCCTCGGCGGCCGGGCCGAGGGCCGGGCTCATGGCTGCTCATGGCTGCTCATGGCTGCTCATGGCCTAACCGTGCCGAGGGGCGGCGTAGCTACGGCCCCTCCCTCCCTCCCCCGCAGCCATTGTTGGCCTATAGCGGCTGCCCCACTTCGCAAGCAGGATGAGAGAGAGAGAGAGAGAGAGAGAGAGACAAAGAGAAAGAAAGAGACAGAGAGCGAGTGCGTCGTTTCGGCGTTTACCTCGTTTCGCGTTTTCCTCCCTCTAATACCCGCGACGCGTCTGAGCTGCCTCGGCATACTGTGGGCACCCACTGACGGCTCACACAAACACATCTACACACACACATACCAGTTTATAAGAATGGGCCCCACGCGAGGTCGATGCCGCTCCCCCCCCCCCCCTCCTACTTCCTCTTTTCTCCTTTTCCCTGCTGCATACAGCACGCTCTCATACGAACAGCGGGCGGCGCCGAAGGGCCTGCTGCCCTGCCGGCCAGCCACAAGTCCGTACCGTTACCGTACGCCGCCAGACCTCGTCCGCGGCCGGGGTGAACGTCGACGTCGAGGCCGCAGGACCGGGGACCTCGGCGAGCCCCCGGGGGGCAGGCGGCAGCCCCGAGCACACCGGCAGCGGCGGAGAGGACCAAGAGGACACGCCCACGACCCCACACCGCTCCGCCGCCCCGCTCCGCCACCCCTCAGTGTTTCTTTCGGGCTTTGAAATGACACTCAAGTTTGTTTTCCGCGGGGAAGGCGGAGCATCGCTGCTCTCTCTCTTTCACTCTCTCTCTCTCTCTCTCTCTCTCTCTCTAGTTCCTCTGTCCCTCTCTCTTACTCTCCCAAAAAAAAAATCCCATACATACTACATTACGTCGTGCACACGAGACCGCGGATCCCCCGACCCCGCCGCGACTGCTCTTGCTCACTCAGTCGCAAGAAAAATACTAGTTTTTCTTTCAGTGTGGTCGTCGACCGAAAAGCCTGGGCGGCGGCGTCCCCACCGGATTATAGGGATGGCGAATCAGATCCTCGGCCCTGCCCGCACCACCCCCTCACCTCTCTCTCTCTCTCTCTCTCTCTCTCTCTCTCTCTCTCTCTCTCTCTCTCTCTCTCTTTCCGCCTCTGGGCCCGCCTATCCCTTCCCCTCCCTATGCCCTGCGTGTTAAGTGCCCGTTTGCTGGAGGTCGATCACACGCCGGCCGGACATGGCGCGGGGTAGCGGTGCGGGGTAACGCGGTCGGGGTAACGGCGGGGTAAGGCACGCCGGGGACAGAAGCTGCTGCATCCGCGGCGGCAGACGCGCGGTGGCGCGGTAGCGGCGGGGTAACGGTGGCCTAACCGTCTCCCATACCTCACCCGGGAGATTCACAGAAGGGTTGAGCACGGCCACGTCCGTCCTCTGTCTCACTCGTTCCTATCTCAGCCGGCGAGGATGGTCGTAACCCACCGTGCCGCCGCCGCCCGGTTCTGAACGCTATCTCCCTCCCTGGCCTGCCTCAACGGAGGCTTACCTGGGGCCGGCAGGCTCGGGGTCCGCCTTGGAGCCCGGCGAGGCGGCGGGGGCTGTCTGGGATTTAGGAGGGGGGGGGGGGTCATGAGGAAGAGTGAGGGGGGCTGGCTAGAGCTCTCGTCTGTCTCCCTCCAATTAAATGAGCGCCAGCACCGCCCCCTCCTCCCCGCTTACAGCCCTCCCCCCCCCTCTCTCTCTCTCGTTCTGCACCAGAGCCACAAAACCGTCCAACAAACGCTTTGCTACTCCTCCCATAGCCCCCCCCCCCCCCTCCGCTCCCCCTTCTCCCGAGGTTGGCGCCGGCAGAGGGCAGGCGCCGCCACCGGCGCGCTGCACATGACACGGGCCGCGTGTACCCACACACACACACACGCGCGCACACACACGCCGGCGACTAGTGTGTGTGTGTGTGTGTCGTCGCGCACGCCTGGCTGTGACGAGGACGCGTGCCCAGCGGAGCGGCCTCCTTAGCCAGCGCGAAATGTTCACGATTCCACGTCATTTTCTCCCCGTGAGTCGCTGCCGCGTGCGCCTGTGTCGCCGTAGCGGCTAGCCGTGCCTCGGCCTGGGTCCTCACGGCCTCGACGGCCACCTCGCCCCCTCCCGGACGACGGCCCTGCCGCCCCGCACGGCCTCGACGGCCACGTCGCCCCCTCCCCGACGGTGGCCCCCGCCGCCCCCATTCGGCCGTAGTTTCGCTATCTCGCCGCCCTGTTTGTCCACGGCGCCGGCGCGGCGGGAAGGCAGCCAGGCCCGCAGCCAGGCGGCCGGTAACACAAACTACAACTAGCGGCTGGAGCGCGTCCAAACGCCGCGTTCAATTAGACGGGGACGGGCTCCGGGGCGGGCCGTTACGGCGACAGAGACGCGAGAGAGACGGGACGAGACGGGGCGGCCGTCATGCGTGTGTGTGACAGAGAGGGAAGCGGCGCCCGCGGCAGTACACACACGCACACACACACACACACGCGCGCGGAAGGCCGACAGGAAAAAGATATCGGTGTTGCGGGGCGGGAGCCGAGGAGCCGTGGCGATCACTCATGTTATCTCCCCCGCGGGCCGACGGTCGCCATGGCAACGGCGTGCGTGTCCTCCAGCGGCCCCAGCGCTGTCTGCGACTGGGCTTGGAGCGGCTCCAGCACTACTAGCTCATTTTTGGCAACCGTCGAGTACCTACGGCTGGCCTCGCCTGCTGCTGCAGCGGCGGCGGCGGCGGCGGCAGCGACACTTCTGATGTGTGTCACGCAGGGAGGCGGGCTCGTTAAGGAAACAAGAAGAAACGCCTTTGGCCGGGTGCCCTTTTGCCGAGGAGAGTCGCCCCGCGGCCGCTGTGCCGCCGTGCCGCTGTGCCGCTGTGCCAGCAGAAAGCGGCCGCCGGCCTCCGCCGCTCGCTGCTTTACTTAGTAATGGGTCAGGACGGTGTGCCCGCCGGGCCCCTGCTCCCCGCGCCAGCGGCGGCGCCCTGGAGAGATCGGCTGCCGTCGGAGTCCTTTGGAAAATAATGAATAACGCACACGTGCGACACACTCTACGGGAGTAGCGCGGGAGGCCGACACGGCGGCGTCCTGACGGTAGGACCCCGATGACGGCGTCCTGACGATGAAGGGTCACGCCGTCATGGGTCCTGACGGCGAGGACCCCGGCGGCGGCGGCCCGACGACACCCTGACGACGAACACCTGCGTTGGAGACTCACCCGCCGGCCACCAGTATCATCTGCATGTTGCCGGTCCGGGTCCCAGGGGTCCCGGGGGTCCCGCTCGGGGGCGGCGGCGGCGACGGCGAGCAGGCTCAGGCACAGGCCGGCGGTGGTGCTAGCGCCGCCTCTGCTGCCCCCGGAGCCCCCGCTGCCCCCGACGCTGTCGAAGGACATCACCGCTCGCAGTGCGCCGTGCGCCGCGCCCGGGGAGGCCGCGGGCGCGCTGCCGTGCCGGGGGTGGCTGCGGCCGGGGGCGGGCGGCCCTGTCGGCGGCCCTGGCGCCGGCCTCGGGGGCCCCCGAGCCGATCCAGGCTGATGAACAATCTGAAGGGGTGCGGGCAGGGGAGAGAAGAAGAAGAAGAAAAGGGTTGAAGGGGATTATGTGAGGCCAGGGCATCGAACTGCAATCGAGCTCGGCCCCGCGGCGCTGCGGGGGCCACGGGACACGGTGTACACGGCGTGAGCGTTCGCAAAAGGACGTAAGCAATAACTTTGTTCAAGTCCAGTAAAGTAGCGGAATCATTTTTTTACGGGGTCCGTTTGTGAGTTGCGCACTGCTCGTGTACACCATGTCCGCGTAGTTGCCGTGGCCCCCGCAGCAGCGCCACCTCTGCCTCCTCCTCGTTCGTGTGCCCGCTGGTCCCCGCTGGTCCCCTCACTGACAGAGCGCCCCTCGGTGCAGCACTTGCGAGCCGCGGCCCGTGTCGACTATTTGCAAGCTCGTATAATGGAGGCGCGGTCGTAACGCCACGGGAGGCTGCGGGGCCGCTCGGGGCTGCTCGTGTGCGCAGCGGAGCCGTGGAGCGAGGGGGCGGTCCGGGTCTCCAGCCTCCAGTCCCGGAGCCTCCAGCCTCCGGGACTCCATGGTCCTGCGGGCTTCCGGGACGCCCGACGCGCCCGGAGTACCGCAAGACCGTGGCGAGGCTGCAGACCCGGCCTACCGGGCGATCACTCTCTCGCGCTGGAAATCGGAAAGCCATAACGACGCGGTCGGTGGTCGCGCCGCTGGGGAGGTGAATGAGGGGGATGGGGGGGGGGGGGGGTGAGAGGGACGAGGAAAAAAGCACGGAGGCGATCCCGCCCCTCAGCGGCCCCGCCGCCGCAGCGGCAGCAGCAGCATCTGCCGCTGACGACTACAGGATGCAAAGCAACCATTTCGGTCGTCTCGACTCGACTGCGAGCCAAGCGCAGCACTTCTGTAGGAAGGGGGGGGGGGGAGACCAGGGGAATAGTGAGGGAGGGAGAGACGATCACGAACAACGAAATAAATTTTTGTTTCAAATTTGCACTGCTTGTACAAAGTGTTGGTAATACGAAACCTTTTCCTTTTTTTTTTTGAAATGGTGACCAAAATATTTGACGTCTTTATGTAGGTGTTCCGTCGTGTCACCGGTTTCTCTCCTCGCTTTTTTTTCTCAAGCCAGACGTCGCTCTCCCGTCCATCTCCGATTCCGATTTGGCCCCGCGCATCTCTCCCTCCCGCTGCCGCCCCCCCCCCCCCCCCCCCCCGGTCCCGCCGTTTTCTATTCTTCCCGCTATTCCTCTTCCTTTCCCGCGCTCGGCGTGCCGCGGGTTTGAACGGCACCACAGCGCTACGTTCAGAGGGGGAAAGGGGCGGGACGGGGCGGGACGAGAAGGGGGGGGGGGGGAGTTCTGATATCGAATTCCAGCCACGAGCCTGGCCTGGGCCAGCCCAGCAAGGCCGAGGCCCCCGCATGGGCCGGGCATGGTCTAGGCGCGGCTCACGCGCCCACACGCGGTCTCCCTCCCTCCCTCTCTCTCTCTCTCTCTCTCTCTCTCTCTCTCTCTCTCTCTCTCGAACATTGCTTTCATACAAAAGTACAGCGGGAGTATGCGGGTGGGCAGGGCCCCCATTTTTCCGTACGGACGGCGGAATAGTGAAGTGCAGTGCGCTGCCGTTCAAAGACTATTCCAGGCGCCCTACTTCTCCCCCCCCCCCCCAAACAAAAAATTATAACGGATTAAAATAACGCATTGATCATAATAAATTAACAGCTCCCAAACAGGCCAACCTCTCCACCCGGATTTTATTTTCGAGTCGGTATGAAATCGTCTGAACGAATTCAGATCGGGCGGGTGGCCGCGGTATGCTACGTTCGCCTCCCTTCCCCCCGCCCGTCTGGCTGGCTGCTCCCTTTCCCTTTTACAAATGATTCCCACGGGGGGCCGTGGGCCAAACGGACAACGCCCTTACTCGCGCACGGAGCTCCGCCACGCGAGGAGGGGTGTGGCGGGGGTCGGCGGGGGCGGCGGGGGCCGGTGGAACACGGCGGGGCCGGGGGCACAGCCGGTCGCGGTGGGGGTGAGGCGGTGCCTTTTCTTCGCCACACCATTTCTTTGATTGACCCACTGCTAGACGCCCCCCTCCTTGTTTGCTTTGGGGCGCCGCCACCGCCGCCGCCGCCGCCGCTGCTGCTGCTGCTACCGCCGCCGCACCGCAGGTAGCCTTGCTCCTCAGGAATGTACGACTGCGGTTCGGAGTGGACAAAGTGCCTGGCTTCATTCTGCAGTTGTCGCCATACTCTCTCGTTAAAAAAAAATCCCCGCAGCAATCAGACAGCAAATAAGACGATTTTATGAAATCCGCAATGAATCTGCCACCCTCCCGTTCCTTATCGCTTTACGCTTTAATCATTGAATTGGAGCGACATGAAGATTCGCCGCGGTGCAGCCTCGGAGGCCTGATTTTCTCACGGTCTGTTTCCACCCCGACCCCACGACCCACCCGCACGATCTCGCCCTCGCGTTTAGAGAAATAACATATTAATAGGTCACACGGCTGTGTGGGATCGAATGCTGCTGTTGGGGTCCAAAAGGAGGGGGAGGGAGGGGGAGGTCCGGCCGGGGGTGGCGGCCCGGGGGCGGCGCGAGATAAAAAGAGAAAAGACATCGAGCGGACTATACGACCGCGGCCCCGCGCCGCCCCGCCCCACCGTTGTGAGCGTATTTTTACTCGCGGCAGCGGCGCGCGCCGGGCCCCGCCGGGCCGCGCCGGCAATACTGGTGGGCGAGGAAAAGAAAAGGTGTAAGCAGCCCATCCATCGCGCCTCATCGCGCGGCCCGTCGCGGCCGGGAAAGATGATAGCGTTGCCAAGCAGCTCGCTGGCAGCCACCGGCGCCGGCCGGCCGCGGCACAGCGTCACGCCGGACCGGCCTGCGAGTGCGAGAGAGACGACGCGGGACGCCGCATTCGACTGCGGCAGTGCGAGCGAGACGAGAGGTGCCCCGACCGACCGGGCGGCCGGTCAGCGGGTCTCTCTCGCACTGCCGTAGTCAAATGCCCGCGCGCGCTCCCTGCATTGATTTCCGACATCTTCCCCGCGTCATGATGTGGAGTGCTTGGGAGAGCGTGGTGCACCAGGGTGCCCCCCTCCGACACACACACACACACACACACACACACACACACACGGTGCCACGTCATCAGCATTGAGCAATGAATATTCATCCGCCTACTCAGCGTCGCTCCCAAGACCGCACTCTCCTGGCCCGGCCGGCCCCCTCTTCCGCATCGCTACCGCTGCTGCCCCCGCCCCTCCCCCCTCCCCTCCCCCGCCCCTCCCCCCTCCCCTCCCCCCCCCTCCCCCCCTCCCCCTCCCCTACCCCCTCAACTCTCAGCAACTCTCGGCACGCTCTGCCGCAACCCCTGTATTTCTCCATCCAGCCTGCTTGCCGCACTACTCCTTTCCTGAACTCCCGCGCCTTCTCGGCAGCCCGACCCCTCTTACGCCACACCGACCGGTCCGAATAATGCAACAAAAAAAGGAAGATTTCAATTTTATTAAATTACGCCAAACTCCAACCTCCCGAAATTTTTTTCCCTCTCGTCATATATACACTGGTTGCAGACAAATAATTTTCCGCACAGCATATAGCGTCACACTGGTGACAAGGTGTACGCGTGGTGGACACGGCAGCAGCTGCGGCAGCTGCGGCAGCTCCTCCCCCGCCACGGCCGCGCTGCTGTTTCCGTCCCGCCACGGCCGCTGCAGCCTCAACTGCAGCGCTGTAGCCCTCCAAGCGCAGGCGCGGCGGCGGCGGCGGCGGCGGCGGCCCGCCATGCATGTATTCATTCCGCGACACCGGCCCGTCCCCTTTTATCTGCGCCGCTGCGCCGAGGCGGCCGAGGCAGCCGAGGGCCGCATGCGATCGTGACCCTGCAGGGGTGGCGGGTTGTCCGCAGCGGCCTGCAGTGTGGCCACCTCCACTCATCGGAGCCCAACCAGCTTCACAAGAAATTAACCAATTTGTCATATATTTGTTGTCCAAAAATTTCCCCCCAAAAATTGTTTTTTTTTTTTTTTTTAAAAATGACAGTGTTGGATTTTTCCAAAAATTGAAAACGGAAATCCAGCATTTGTATTTTTGGTACTGTAATATATTTTTTTCGAAAAAAATTCCACAACAGTTTGGACATTTTCAAAACGTTACCGTAGACGCTACTAATTTTCCTCACAGCTTTTCCAGACGAAATATTTTTTCTCTTTTTTTTCTTACAGTGTGCTTGGCGGGCGCTGGCCGCACCGCGCGGCCGCCGGCGCCACCAGCCCCGGTGGCGCCAGTACGGCCGCCCTAATGCCCCGCACTGCACCATCACGATGCGGACAAATGAATCAGCGGCGGGCCCGGGCTGTACGGACGGCCCACCCAGCGCCGCCTTCGTGGCTACCGGCGCCGATCAGCCGGCCCGGCAGCGCGGAGCTAGCTGGCTGCCTGCCTGTCTGGCCCCGCGCGGCGCGACCCGGCAGCCCGGCAGCCCGGCAGCCCGGCAGCCCGGCAGCCCGGCAGCCCGGCAGCCCGGCAGCCCGCCGCCTCTCTCGCCACAAAAGGGCAGCCCCTCTCCATTCTTCTCCCGCGGCGACCTCCATAGTGGCCGTGCCTGTGCCTCTGCTGCTGCAGCGGCGTCACGCCTGCACGCCGCTCGGCTCCAGGCCCGGCCCCCCACTGCCCCTAACACACGTAGCGATCGAACAAAACTCGCCCTCAAACTACCATCCATACGGCCACCTCCGCCATGCTTCACCCGGCCGTGCCGCCGTGCCGCTAACCCGCGGCGCCGCAAGGAATCAAGTAGGCCCCCGAGCGGATCATTGGCCACCGACGAGAGGGACGGGGCGCCGTGTTCGACTGCGGGAGTGCGAGAGAGATGCCCGACCCGGCGTCTCTGTCACACTGCCGTAGGGGGCGTGCCGTCTCTCTCGCACCCAGCCAAGCGCGGGGCGCTGCGGCAGGCTCCAGTGGGCTCCAGCACCGCGGGCCGCAGCGGGCGGAGCTGGGAACCGCGACCTCGGCGTCGTACTGACACCGTTAGAATCCAAAGCGCGATAATAAATATATTTCTGACAATATCCTACGTTTTCTTTATTTTTTACGTCGGGCTATCTGTGCGTCACGGCGGCCGAGGGAAAGGTCGAGGATACGGCGTCTCCGGTGGGGGCGGTCGAGCACCGCCTGCCACGACCGCCCACCGAACCCCGTCCACGTCAAACTGCCAGGGGGAATAAAAGGGGGGCGGTGATGGTGGCAGCGGAGCGGGGCGTTCGGCCTCACGCCGACAGAGAGAGAGATAGAGAGAGAGAGAGAGAGAGAGAGAGAGAGAGAGAGAGAGAGAGAGAGAGAGAGAGTGGGGAGGGGAGAAAGAGAGGCGGAGAGCCCGCGACAGTATTCGTCAAACGATGGCTGAGTGGCTCAGTGCCAGGGATACATAATGCAGACTACAGTGCGTCCCCCGCGGGCGGGCGGGCGGGCCGAGGCAGGGTCGCGGCGTGGGGCGCGGGGCGCGGGGTCGGGTCGGAACCGGGCGGTGCCCGTCGGGCGTCACCGGGCCGCGAGACGAGCCAGGCTGCCAAGCGGCCCGCCGCGCCTGTCGCCATCCGCGCTCCGCGGGCTCCACCCGTCGGCCCCGGCCCGCACCCCATTGCTGCTGCGCGGCCCGCGACACACCGCTCTCCTCCTCCGCCTCCTCAGAGCGCCTTGCTGGGTAGGCAGTCCGCAGGGCCGGAGCGCACGCGTGTCGGGCGGGCCGGCCTACCCTGGACTCGACAGGCGGCCCCCGCCGCGGCCGAGCCGCGCGAGACAATGGTGTGCCCGCCTCGCACCTCAACTTCGGGCGCCGCGACGAGACACGACAGCCCCCCCTCCCAGCTTCCCTCTGAGAGAGAGAGAGAGAGAGAGAGAGAGAGAGAGAGAGAGAGAGAGAGAGAGAGAGAGAGAGAGGGAGAGAGAGGGGGCAGCACGCGCACCGTCTTGGCCTTGGGGCCCTCGGGGTCGGCGGCGACCTGCGGTCCCCAGAAGCTGTCCGTGCAACATGCAGGAGTCCCTGACGACGCGCTCCGTCGATCCGCGGCAGACGCTTTCCGCTGCCCTCTCTCTCTCTGTCTCGCTCGCCCCCTTACGGGACGGCCCGTGAGTGCGAGTGAGACACGGACACGCCGGCCCCCATCCCCGTTCCCACTCACGGAGTGCCACGTCCAATAGCTGGACAGCTCCCGGCAGCCCGCCTGCCGCTCGCCGCTCCCCCTGCCAGCCTCCCCTTTCCCCTCACGCTCCAGAAATAGTACACACCTCTAATGCGGCCGCGGGAAACCCCAAACAAAAAGGACCTGCGGATCAGCGCGTTTCCGCGAAAACCTCTGTTCAAACTCTCTTCGAAATCGTGCAAAATTCGTTCGGAGGATTTCATAAGGGGGGTCGTTTACACATGAAATCCGAAACCTGAAAACCGTATATAAAGCTATTTCGGTGGCCATAGGTAAGCGTGGGTGAGCGACGTTCTGTGGGCCTAACGCGGCAGCGGGGCAAGGTGAAGAAGCCAGCCACCCCCCGCCTCCCGATACACCGTCTCTCTAAACAGTTAGTGCTGACGGAGAGCAGGGAACATCAGCAAAGACCCGCGCTGCCAAACAGACCCACCGCCACGCCCCCTCCCCCCTCCCCTCCCCCACCCGTTACTGACGCTCATCTCCCGAATCCTCTCTGTACCCCTTTTTCACGGCCGTATCCCCATATTTTTAGGCGGGACAGTGAGTGTGTGTGAGAGAGACAGAGGTGTGGCGGATCGTTCGATGCCTGATGTGTTTCTCTCTCGCTCTCGCTCGCGCGGCCACGTGCCGCGGGCTGCCTCCGGGGTGGCCCGTGTCCGCCCGCGTGTCCCCTCCGCGCCGCGACAGAACCGACCCGGTCGGCGCCGGGCGCGCGGCCAGGCAAACAGTCCCCTCCTGCCTCTCCGAGAGCTGTTGCTGCTGAATTTGTCATTCAACATCCGCAAACTCCGGTGGGGGCCGGGGAGTCAATTAAGAAGAGGCGGGCGGTGCGAGTTTGCCTTGCGAGCGTCATCTCGGCGCCCGCGGCGGCGCGGCGTTGCGACTGTCATTAATAATATCCGAGCCGCGAAGGAGGAGCGGGAAGAGAGTGTGCGGGGGGGGGGGGGGGGGGGGGGGGGGACGTCCCGTCTACAGGTGCGGGGACGCCGCACGCCGCCGTCGACACCGCGGCCCCGCGGCCCCACCTGCGCGCCGACATCACGAGGCGCGCGTCACTTCAAATCCCGACCGCCGCTGCCGCTTTGAAAAACTGTCACGCCTAGGGACTTCTGGTTCCAAAAATTGCAAGAAAATTTTCGGAAAATTGTTTTTTTTTTTACAAATTTTCTGAAAATTTTGGATTTATTAAATTAAGTTTTTTTGATTTTTTTTTCTGAAAATTTCAGTACTAGAACCACTTGGCGGGCCGCGCGCAGCGCTCCGTCGGGAACCCCGACGGGAAATACAGGGGAAGGCAATTAGCCGATAGCGCGGCGGGGTGAAAGAAAGTTAACGCTTCCAGCGTGAATAGTTGATGGCGCCGCACCGCCGCACCGCGGCCCGACTTCTTCTGCCGCTGCCCGCTGGGAGGTCGGCGCGGCACGGCAGCGGCAGACCGATTCCGAACACTGTCGACTCGGACCTCTCTCTCGCTCTCGTGGCGCACCCGCTCTGCTGGCCCCGTGGCGTTCTGTCTGAGGTTGTGCCTGCCGGCCCCGCTGCCTCTGGCTCGGGTCATCGGAGGCACCTGGCCGCCGCCGCCGCCGCCGCCGCCGCAGCTTGAACGTATTTTCGCGTGTCGCGCGGGCAGCCGCCCGGGGCGCCTCCGCCCCCCGAAATCGGGCGCGGCCCCGGCGGCCTCGGAGGCGGGGGCGCGTTTGGCCTCCGTCGGCACGGCAGGACGCCGTCATCGACGGCGGACACCGAACAGCAATTGGGGCGACTGGAGTGTGCCGCCGTGCTGCAGCGTGGTGGTGAGGGGGGGGGGGAGACGGGTTCGAATTGCGCTCCTATGTTATGTGCGAGAAAAAAGGGGGTGGGGGAGCAATAGAGAGAGAGGGAAGGGGGGGGGGAGTGAATGTGTGAGTGAACTGGCTATGTGCACGAAGCTTAATCACGGCGCACGCAGCCGCAGTCTGGCGGCTGCTTGGCCGGCCTGCGTGATCGCGAACGCCCGCGCCGCCGTTGCACCCTTGCTGACCCGATGCCGCCCCCCCCCCCTCTCCCTCCCTCCCTCCCTACACGCCCCTGTCCCGCTGCGCCCCCTACGCCATGACCTTGCGTCATGTTTTCCCCTTCCAGAGAATTTTCTTTTATATTGTCCCACACACAAACTCAATAAGTCGGCGTCTGCAACAACATAACAACCCCCCCCCCCCCCGCACCCTCCAATCTCTCCCCCCCCTCTCTCTCTCTCTCTCCCTCTCTCTCTCTCTCTACACGACACATACGAGCACAACTGCAGTTGCAATATAACGTCGCACTCGCTGTGCTACGCTGCTGGTAGCTTTCTTGATAACCGGGATATTTCGGCCACGGCGCCCGCGTGCGGGTCGGGTAGGACCACTCAGGGCGGCGGTGCCAGCGGGTCGTTGACCTTTCGCCAAACGCCCTTATGCAGTACAAGAAGCGGCTTGTCCAGCCCGAGGGGGGAGGGAGGGGGCGGAGAGCGGGGTACCTTTTATGCGACTGCCACAGAGGCGAGAACGAGAGATGACACCCAGAGGAACGAAGTGAAATGCTGCCATGTCGACCGAGCAGAACAGAATGAGGGAAGTCGGGAAACAGGACCGACTTGATGTTCCTTTTTTTTCCCAAGTGACTGACAGTACGGCGGGAAGTCGGCGGATTAAGAAATCGCTGTGATGTTAATTTTGCCGGGCGGAGCCACGTTTTATATCAGCGGAGGACAAGAACGAGGAGGAGGAGGAGGGCGACGGGGAGGAACACAGTCGGAGGGAGACTCGCACTTGTCACGTGATGCGGTTTGGTATCCTTTCAGCTGCGGGGCCGCGTCAGTGCGCTCGCATGCCGGCGCACGCGCGGCACAGGCACGACACGACACGGCACGCGCGCGGCACGCGGGACTCGAGACGACGCGGCGGCCTCCGCGGGGGCTCGGGACGGACGGGTGGACGGACGTTGCGGGTGCCGGACGGACCCCGAGGACGCCGACGACGCGACGACGGCGGCGGCGGCGACGACGACGACGGGGGCGTTGCCTCGCCGGGGACGCCGGGGAGGCCGAGAGCCGGTGCGCGGGAGCGGCGCGCGCGGCGTGGCACAGCGTGGCGTATCGCGGGGACGAGTGAGCCGCGCGGAGCAGAGCGGCGGCGCAGCGGCGCTGCCGGGCGGCCCCCTCCCAGCGCCGCGGAGCAGCGGGGGGCAGCGGGGGTGGGGGGCGGGAGGGGGCGCCGCGCCGGCGGGGGGCGGGCGGCTGGGCGTGGCGCGGGCGGCGGGCCAGCGGCGGGGCGGAGGGACCCCCAGGCAGGTCCCCGTCAGTCCGGCCGGACCGGCTCCCGGTGCAGCACACACGACGACGACGGAGACGACGACATCGTTCACGTGCAAATTGTTGTGTCCGCGCTGAGCACCAATAATGTAAGCCCCGGTCGTGAGCGAGTGATGTATGCGCGCGGCGCGGGGGGGGGGGGGGGGGGGCGGCACAGGGGGCGCAGGGGGCGCGGGGGGCCGCGGACGGAGCCAGGAGGCACGACACGCCGAGAACACTTCCTGCCGCGTGGGAAACATGCACCTGCAAGAAGTTTGGCAGCAGGAACACACACAGTGGTACAAGTACTTATAACGACACGCACTTCATGTGTGGCTATAAATACGTATGGAAAAATGACGTAGGCATTTAATGCGTTTCACTGTATACGCATTATGCACATCATATATTACATAATGATCCATAACGTTTTTAACAATTATAATTTTTTTAAGGAACGGAATCGACACTGGCTTAAGCACCCCCCCCCCCCCCCTGTGGCCTCGCTCTTCGCCTGCAGGTGTGCAGCGCCGGTGGTGTGGCGGGTCGCGGCCGATGGCGCCGGGGAGGCAGCAGGCAGCACTGCGGCGCCGCGGAGCTCGGCGTGTCCCTCCTACGTGCGTCGTTGCCGCCGCCGCCGCCGCCGCCGCCGCCGCCACGGCGTCCAGAAACGCGCTAACGCGGACGGGGACAAAAGCACTCGCCTTGCGCGCCGTTATGCACTTTCCGATAAGCCGCGTTACGTGGGTTCGTGCACACGGCGGCGGGGGGGGGGGGGGGAGGGGGGACCGGCGGGGGCCCCCGAGGCGACGGCCCGTGAGAGCGTTGTAGCCGCCCCAATCCATGTGGAGAGGTAGGTGGTGACCCCCCCACCCCCTCCCCCTCCCGCCCCTGCCGTAAGCGCCGCAACCGGAACGGGAAGCAGATTAGGGAACATGAGCCGGGCCGGAGGGCGCGGGGCGGGCGGGAGGGAGGGGGCGGAGATTGTGCTCATTCGATACGGATATTTCTCTCCCCTCTCCTCTCGCGCCCCGGCCACGTCCTCGACGACACCGGCATATTAAAACCCGGAGTGCAGCCGGGCGCGGCGGGGGCGGGGGCACTCCCCGGAAAACGCGCGCGCTCGATTGAGAGAGCAAAATTAAAAATTAAGATTAAAATGTCGTGGTGCGGTACGTATGATAGCACGCGGAGCAGTTCTGCAGCTTCGGCCGCAGAGGGAGAGAGACAGAGACAGAGACAGAGAGAGACAGAGGGACAGTCCGCTAACGCCAAGCAGAGGATTACGATTATCCACGGTGCAATCAAGCGGCCTGCTGGAATTATTCACCAACCTGCACCAACTTAAGTTTCGCGCGGTCCGCGAAATTCCTGCCCGGGTCAGCGGGTAATAATCATCCGCAAGCATTAGCGGGGAAATTCGCCGCCTTCGCGAGCTCCCCTCTCTTCCCGCGGCACACATTCTTTGCTCCGGTTAATCTTTCGCATTTTTGAGTGCGCGTAGCGCGGCGCCCGGGCGAGTGGTGTGCCGCCGCCCCCTGTAAGGCGCTTAGTGCGGGTATACTATTCTTTTCTTGATGGCTGGCATCGGTATAACAGGGAAGAAGGGGCTCCTGGGTACAATCCCCGGCCTGGCCGGGCGGGGCCGCTCCAGCTCCAGCTCCAGCTCCAGCTCCAGCCAGGGCGGCCCCACTGCAGAGGTTTCACTCGCAGGAGCCGTGCAATGCAGTACAGCAGCAGCAAGAGGAACCCGGTGGGAAGCCGGGCCGGGCAAAGTGCAGCCAAATCCACCCTACTGCCACTTGTGGACTTTCGCAGCAAACAAATTTGGACCGGGAGGGAGGAGAGAGAGAGAGAGAGAGAGAGAGACAGAGAGAGACAGAGAGAGAGAGAGAGAGACAGAGAGAGAGAGAGAGAGAGAGAGAGAGAGACAGAGAGAGAGGCGCGGCGGACAGAACAGGGGTCTCAAACTGGCAACGAGAATGTTTCTGCAGTGCAAATGGTTTTGATTCGGAGCAGCAGCAGGAGCACCAGGAGGGGGATGTTCATCGTCGAGGATGGAATATATCCTGGAGAGGAGGAGGAGGAGGAGAAGGGGAAGAAAGAAGCGGGGAGTAGTGACGGCGGTCGACAATGTGGCAAGCTGCCATCCCGGCGCCGTGGGACGCCATGCGACGCCCGGGCCACCGCCGCCATCATCATATGTCAAAGTAAGAAAGTTCCGCCCGGAGGGAAAAAGTACGCCCCATTTACGTGCGTCCGCCGGCCATAAATTGCGGCCGCGAAGAGCCTCTGCGCGGATCCGGAGACAAACGAACGTTCAAGGTCGGTGCATGGCGGATGCGCCGGCCCGCGACCGTTAGCGCGAGTCGCGAACACAGACGGATGCATGCCGAGGTCACTCATTTAGAAAAAAACAAAACACAAGTGACAGGAAAACGTCACTTAAAGCCAGAAAAGCAGGAAGCAGTTTGATAGGAGCCGCAAAATATGTCAAACAAGGACATTATGATTAGTAAAAAGAGAGAGATAGATAAAAAAACAAGAAACAAACACACAAGTTCGCACGAGTCATATGAGGTGCGGTTATGAGAAATTCGTCAGCGATTTCGAGTCGGTAACCACGGCGTAGGAGATGGGTAGCGGTTGAGGGTGAACGAGATATCGGGGTGAAGTATCGACACTGGTGAACGGTGGTGAAATGGTGGGAAACAGTCTCAAAGGTAAGTGGGTTTGCGAATTTCGTCGCAGCTTTAACTGTATTCCCTTCCAGAGTAAAGCGCACGGCGCCACCTTGATTTATTTTTTTTTTCCTGCAGCGCGGTCTCTGAGACGTCTGCGCTATAGCACCCCCGCACTGCAGTCGCCAGGGTGTGTCTCCAATTGTCTGTGTGTGTGTGTGTGTGTGTGTGTGTGTGTGTGTAAGCGGACAGACAACCCTGGCAAGCGCCCCCGTGTCTCCCGAATCCCGTTCAACTCAACCCCGCGCCCGTCAATTTCTCCCCGCTGGAACCGTGCCCGGTGTGAGAGCGCCACTGCAACAGCCCTCCTCCCCGAGGCCCGAGGCCGTCTGACTCCTACCCGCGGCTGTCTGCACCCCGTGACGACCCGTGCTCTAGGCTGCAATGAAACAAAACAGAGGCGGTGATGGGCGGGCTCTCTATTACTCGGCCGACCGGCTCCCCGCGGCGGCCTCGACACGGCAGTCCGCGGCCGCGGCGGGCGCGTCGTCACCGCGCGTGCTCAACTCGCGAGTTTTTCATGTACGTCCTGCCGCACCACACAGCAGCACTTTGGCGCGGCAGTGGATGACGAGGTGGCGGACGGAAAGCGGCGGAGTCAAGAGGATACGTCCGGCCGCGGCTGCCACGAGGACACCCGTCCGCCAGTGGCGAGCGGCGACCTCGTTAGAGAGCGAGCGGTCTCTCGACACGTTCAAGCTCACCCTTTCCTGCCATCCTGGTCTGGTGCGCGGCGTTAACACTCACCTGAAAAAAAGAAGAGAAAACAGTGTTACACAGGGATGTTTTTAAACGTGCGTGCGCGATAGCATCACGCATTTTTCCAGCTATGTTATGGTTTCTAGTCCTGAATATTTTACTCAGAATATACAAAAAAAAATAATAATTCGAACAGCTGCGAATTTTTTTCAAAAAAAAAACTCGAAAACTCTCCGAAATTGACGGGTACGAGAAACGCTACTCTATCTACGCGGCGTCGCAATATTGAAGTACGGTACATTAACACACATTCTATTCCCGTTCTAAACGGCGGCGTGCCGACCCCGGCTGTGTGCCCCTGCCGGCACGGCGTTCCCGTTCGGAAGGAGCGGGATTGCGTGGAGGGGCGGCGCGGCGGGCGGCGGCGGCGCCAGCGACGGCAAGCACGTTAATAATTGAGCGAAATACATGTTTTCATTCAATCCTTGCCCGGCGCAGGGCGGAGGCCGCGCACCGCGGGGCGGAGCGCAACCTAATTGTGGGGCTCGGACCGTGCGTACAACAAGGAAAATCCGGGAGAGAGATAGAGAGGGAGATAGTGAGACCGAGGGAGGGAGAGAGTGTGTGTGAGAGAGAGGGAGAGAGAGAGAGAGTAGTTGGAATACATTCCTCTTCCTCTCCTTCCACCTCTCGCCCTGAAGCCCCGCCCCGGCCGTGTGCGGCTGGCAAGGTAGGGTCAGACCTCGGCTATCAAAGTTGCAGATGACCTCGGCTCCCCGAACAACAACGCGCCGGCCGGCTGCGTGCCGCCGGCAGCGCAGAGCGGCGGCCGCGCCGTGAAAAATGAACAGGAAAAAAAAGGCGGACGCGAACGCGGTCGCGTTTGGTCTAAGCGCGGAGCGGCCACGAGAGAGTTTTCGGCACAGCAAATACGCCATACCGCGGTTTAGAGATAGTCGGGGCAGACACCATCAAACATTCAATCGGGTGATTTTTTTTTTCAAAGTTTCTATTCTCCCCCAAAAAAATCAAAAAATAAAAATTCGACACAATTTTCAAAAAAAAAATGTCGAGGAAATTAGATCCCTCGAGTTTGGCGGGCAGGGGCGCCGGTGTTCGGTGTGTACCCCGGGCGATCAGACACAGGCGACCCCCCGGCGGCGCGGCGCTGCGGCGCTGTCCAGCCGAGTGTGCCTCTCATTCTCGGCAAACACGGGCAAGGAGGGGAGCGGCGCAGCTAAAAAGAAAAGAGAGGGGGATATCCTCGAGGAGCGGGGCGCCCTCGATATACGGGGGCTCAATACGGAGTATAGGCCCCTTCCCGGCAGTGTAAACAGCCGTCGCTGCGGTGCGGAGGTGGCGTAGCGTAGCGGCTGAGGCCCCCCCCCCCCTCCAGATAGCTGGACGGTGATCTTGACGTGAGCGGGTCCAGGACGGGGCGGGGCGCGCGCACACAAAGACTGAGCAGAGAAGAGGGGACGACCCTGCCGCTCTGAGCGGCCCGGTCCGGTGCGGTCCGGCTGGCCGGCTGCGGAAATCGGAGATCGCATCCCCTGTGCCGTCGCAAAGGTCCTGGCCCCACCGTCGCCCCTCCCTCCCTCCCTCCCTCCCTCCCGCCTTCCCTCCTCTTGGCGGCAGGGGAGGAGTACATCTCCCGCTCGGCGCGGCCCAGGCGTCGTCAGCTCGTGTTCAAATATCCATCTCCAGCAGCTCGGCGCGGGGCGGGGAGGCGGCCGGAGGCGGCCGGGGGCCCCAGCCGTTACCGCAGCCCCCGCCCGCTTGGAATAGTAATACGGACCTTCAAAACGCAAAGAGGTCGGAGAGACACGAGCGGGAGGAGAAGAGGGGGAGGCTACGTGGACGTGAGAGAGGGTGGTCCGAGGGGTGCATCACCTCTCGGAAGGGTGTACACTGACTGCTGACTGGACCGGACTGTATTAGAAATCTGTGTATGATTTTGAAAAAAAAAATTGCAAAAATGGGTGGGCACTACCTCGTCCCAGGCCTCCGCCTGGAACCCTCCTGCTTATCTTCGGTGTTCGAATGGGAACCGGTGTACCAGGTATTGACCGCCGCTAAGACACAGGCACGACGCAGCGGCCTTTTTCAGGGGCACGCTTCCGCAACGGTCAATGTGGCCCCCTCCGCCAGCCAGATTTCCGGAATCAACTCCCTTCGACTGGCTGGTTGGTCTGTGGCACTGCGGCCACTCCCGAGCGGACTGGGGGGGAGGTAGGCTTTCCTATATCGTACACAGCCGAAGCTGCTGTACTTCACGACGAACCCTAGTCGCGACGGCGTGTCCTCGTCTGCCAGATTCACAGGGAGCGAAAACGGAGGCACCGAACCCTAGGTGTCCCCGTAGCATACACCCGAGTCTCCGAACCAAGTTTCCTTGGTAGACACAGAGCCCCCCCGCCGGAAGCCCCGGGCGACCGAGAGAACCTCGGACCCGGGAACGGGGGTAAGCCCGACCGTGCTGCGGGAATCTTCAAGTTGAAACCCAATGCTTACATCTGTCAGTGACGCAGCGCGCACGGCCGTTCAGACAGCCATACCGACGCCACGTTCGGGAGTATATTTTACCCTCTGTCTTCTAAGCGCAGACACAAGAAAAATATTCCAGAACTGGCAAGAGTCGAGCCCACGACCTCTCGGCCGCCAGCCAGCCACCCTACCGATGCGGCCACATAGCCACAATGTCGGGCGGAGCGCGCTCCCTGTACTTTACACGCCGTCGTCTTCACTGAGCTGACAGAAAAATAGCGTGGACCGGCAAAGAGTTGAACCCCCGGCCAGCAGCGCGCCGGCTGGACTCGCTAACCACGCGGCTACCGAACTCCGTTGTTTGGGTGTGGGGCGCTCCCGGCACTGTAGCCGCCGTCAGTCCATCGCCACGACAGGATCGAGCCGCCTCCTCCGGACCCCACACGCACGGGGGAGGCCCCTCGCCCGCGTGCTGACCGGTGCTGACGGCGCGGCATGATAAGAGGCTCGGACCGCGACGGCCCTTTAGACCCCCGCTGCCGCCGCCGCTCCCTTCGAGGGTCAGAAGTCAAAGGTCAAAGCTCCGCGGGGAGTCTTCCCTCCGCCGTGAGGAATGGGACCGGCATCGACCGGGACACCGCGTCGGAAGGGGGCGTGGCGGGGCCTGGCGGGGGCTCGGCGGGGCGTGGCGGGGGCGTGGCGGGGGCGTGGCGGACCTCTCCTGCCGCCGCGGTGCTGAAGGATGGATCGGAGCGGCGGAAAGGTGGAAAGAGGACGGGGCGAACGGGAGGAAGGGGGAGAGAGGGAGAGACAGAGAGACAAAGAGAGAGAGAGAGAGAGAGAGAGAGAGAGGCGGGGGGCAGACGGGTGGTAGGCGTGACACCGAGTAGCGACGGCCAGCCTTATGTAGCGCCCCAATCCATACGCGAGCTTCGCTGCGCCGCGGGGGAATAAAAAAAAAACGGAGAGAGAGTGACAGACAGATGGAGGGGAAGTGAGAGGGATGATGTGAGAAGGGGGCGGTTCGCAGGTGCCCCGACGGGGTGTTGGCGTCCGTGTCCCCGGCGGAGCCGCCGCCGCCGGACTTTCTCATACTGCCGGCCTGGTGGCGCCTGTCGATCCCGACCCCTCATTTCTCACGGCAGCGGCGACACGGAAACTTTAGGTCCTCGTTTGGTACGAAATAAAGCGGCGGCGGCGTTGTTTGTCACGTGGAGAGAGCGAGAGATAGAGAAAGAGAGTGGGAAAGTGAGAGAGAGACAGACAGACTTGCACGCAGGGCAGTGGGATAGTGACGGGGGGCTGCGGAGAGAGGTACGGACAGACACCGGTTGGACGCACTGACGGAGCCGTCCGCCAGGGGGCAGCACCCGGCCACCCCCTGCGGGCCTGCGGGGCCTGCGGCTGCCTGCGGGGCGGGTGTCCGCCGCAGGGCCCGCAGGGGGCAGCACCAGACGGCCCTTGCCGGCCTCGGCCCCCCGTTCCGCCGGCCGCCGCCGCTGGCTGCCGCTAGATGGCGCGGGGGCCGCCGCCGTGCCGCAGCGCCCCACTGGCCCCACCAGTGCAGACGCACCGTGCCGGCCCGGCCCGGCCCCGGGGCTGCGGGCGCCCGGGGGCTGCGGTGTTTCCGCTGCTCGACATTAGCGGATCACATTTTCGATTAACGGGGGCGCGTGGTGGCAATATTATCGGCGACACACGCACACACAAACAAACACACACACGCGCACACCCACGCACACACACGCCGGGCTGCACCGCGCCGGCCGCGGGCCGGCTGCTGCAGCGCTGCGTATGCCTTATTCATATCTGCCTGCGATCGCGTTATTTATTTTATGTTCTCTCTCCCTCCCTCTCTCCCTCTCTCTCCCTCGGCAGTCTGTGTTTGCTCTGGGCATCGCGGGCTCGCCGCTCCCGCCGCTTTTGCTAGTACTGCAGTGCAGCGCTCGTCCGCCTCGACAAGAAATGTGGAAATGACGTGATCTTGGGGAGGGGGAGGGGGCGCCCTCACCGTGCCGGCCTTGTATTGCGGCGGCGCCAGGAGAGAGAGAGAGAGACAGCGCTGCCTCCGGCATCCCCCGGCGCAGCCCGCCCCGCGCCGCATCTCCATCCCTCTCGCGCCACACAGGGCCGCGCGCCGCGCGCCGCCGGCGTCGTCGGGACCTCGCCTGGAATCTCTCCGTAATGAATGGCGCGGGCGGCGGCCAGCATCCCGGCCGCTCCCGTCGGTACCCCGCCCCGCCCGGGCGCTCGAGCGCGGGGTATCGACCGGAGCGCGGCGAGAGAGGATCTAAGTGGTCTCCTCTTCCGCGGCGGCGGCGGCGGCCCGCACACGGAGCGCCTGCCGGGTAGGCAGCCGCGGCCTCCGCAGCGCACGCGTGTTGTGCGGGCCGGCCTACCCCGGCTCCGCTCCGCGCCGCAGTTCGCCATTTCAGAAGCAATTTTTTTTGGAGAAGGGGGGGGGGGCGGACGTGCTGTGTGGGCGACGAAAAGAACATGGCGTTGTCGGATTTCGGGCCGATGCCATCGATAAGAGGGGCTCGTCGGAGCGGCCGAAGGAGATGCGTTGTGGAGGGGGGGGGGGGCGACCCTGCGACTTTATTACGCCCTCCTGCCTCCCCCCTCACAAATAAAAATATATTATTTTAAAAAGGAAACCACGCTGTGTTGCCGTGTGTTGTCCCCCGCTCTCGAAAGCCTGGACAGCGCGGCCGCCGCCCCTGCATGGGGGACACTCCGGAAACAATCCGGGCCGCCCCGCAATGCCGGCTGTCGGCCCGACACGCCTCTCAATGAATCACACCGGGCCTGGCCGGGACAGCGGCGAGCGGCGGCGGAGGGCGGGGTGTTGGGCCGCGTCCCTCCACGGGCCGCCGCCGCCGCCGCCGCTGGACCTCTGGGCTCGAGGATCTGGGAATCTCTCTGCCCCACTCCCCACTCCCTTCTTCCCTCATGCCTCGACAGACAGCCTAGCCGAGGAGGAGTCGTGGGGTGTGTCCGTGCCCGGGGGGGGGGGGGGCCCCCTACGGCGCTGCGGTAAGTATGCAGTGCATGCATGCATTTGTGGGAGAGAGAGAGAGAGAGAGAGAGAGAGAGAGTGAGAAGTCCAGCCTGCATGTATCTCTGGGTCTCTCTCCAACACACACACACACACACACTCACACGACACAACAGTCCGGTCGATCTAATATCATCTCTCTCTCTCTCTCTCTCTCTCTCTCTCTCTCTCTCTTTGGCAAAGGACGGACCGTTGTTGGCACACACTTACATACCGGCTCGCCTCTCCGGTCCGCTTTGCACTTTGGAGGCCACAGGAGCGAGAGAGGGAGAGAGAGAGAGAGAGAGAGAGAGAGAGAGAGAGAGAGAGAGAGAGAGAGAGACGGAGTGAGAAGAGGGCTGCAGTACGGAACGGTGAGGGGCCCACACACCTACTCGCGCCACAGCCACGAATGAATAAGGGAGTGGCTAAGCAGAGCTAAGCAGGGCGGCCACCTAACGCCGCTGCAACTTTAATTTTCTTTTTCTGCGCAACAGGAGAGGGGACAACGAGTGGCGGCGGCGCTGTGTGAGCGGCGACGGCAGCCCTTTTCAAAATAAAAACCAACGCCCCGGCGCCTTCTTAATAGCGCCGAATCACATCGCTGGAACCCCCGAGCGGCGGCAGCAGCAGCAGCAGCTCGGAGCCACAGCACCGGAAAATCGTTGGCCTTTATCTCTATTCCCGTCCCACTCCCTCCTCCTCCGGCCCCCTCTATTGTCTCTGTCGGAATGTAACGGAATGAGACCCGAATTATCGCTAGCGAGTCAGAGGAGTACAGCGACTGAAGTATAGAAATCGCGCGGCGCCAACAGATGTGATTCGGTGGCTCATTGGTCAGCGATACCAACCGGCGGGTAGGCGGACACGGGTTCAACCCTCTGCCGGTCCAGGATATTTTTCTGTCGGCTCAGTGAGGACGACGGCGTGTAAAGTACAGGGAGCGCACTCCGCTCATCATCGTGGCTGTGTGGCCGCATCGGTAGGGTGGCTGGCCGGCGACCGGGAGGTCGTGGGTTCGACCCTTGCCAGTTCTGGAATATTTTTCTTGTGTCTACGCTTAGAAGACAGAGGGTAAAATATACTCCCGAACGTGGCGTCGGTATGGCTGTCTGAACGGCCGTGCGCGCTGCGTCACTGAGAGATGTAAGCGTTGGGTTTCAACTTGAAGATTCCCGCAGCACGGTCGGGCTTACCCCCGTTCCCGGGTCCGAGGTTCTCTCGGTCGCCCGGGGCTTCCGGCGGGGGGGCTCTGTGTCTACCAAGGAAACTTGGTTCGGAGACTCGGGTGTATGCTACGGGGGTACCTAGGGTTCGGTACCTTCGTTTTCGCTCCCTGTGAATCTGGCAGACGAGGACACGCCGTCGCGACTAGGGTTCGTCGTGAAGTACAGCAGCTTCGGCTGTGTACGATATAGGAAAGCCTACCTCCCCCCCAGTCCGCTCGGGAGTGGCCGCAGTGCCACAGACCAACCAGCCAGTCGAAGGGAGTTGATTCCGGAAATCTGGCTGGCGGAGGGGGCCACATTGACCGTTGCGGAAGCGTGCCCCTGAAAAAGGCCGCTGCGTCGTGCCTGTGTCTTAGCGGCGGTCAATACCTGGTACACCGGTTCCCATTCGAACACCGAAGTTAAGCAGGAGGGTTCCAGGCGGAGGCCTGGGACGAGGTAGTGCCCACCCATTTTTGCAATTTTTTTTTCAAAATGTTTTTTTAAAATCCGGTTGTTGCCAAGGTGCCTCCACCGTTTGAAATTGAACCTCCCCCTTGTCTCTGAAGCTGTCTCTCACCCCCCCCCCCTCTCTCTCTCTCTCCATCTCCATATCTCGCACCGAGTAGGACATAGACGGAGCAACTGAAAGAGGCATGGGAGAGGGGGGGGGGTGGTGCGAATAATCGCAACAGAGACGGTAGACAGAGATGGATAGTGATCGGCGATGCAGCACTGCCACACACACACAAAGCAGCGAGGGGGGCGTGCACACATAAAGGGGCCCCATTATTTCATTAAGCCCTCCCCCCTCCCTCCCGTCTCATCGCGTCGTGACGTCACGGACGGCTATGCGGCCCCGCGGCCCCGCGGCCCGCCTCACGCGAACCCTGACCTCCCCCACTGCGGCGCCGCTCCGCCGGACACACAGCCCTCTGCCGGCGAGTGGGACAGGAATAGCAGTACGCCGACGGCAGCCCCTCCCCGCACACGGCGGTGCGCGCGCTCTGATAAAGTTACGCGACTCCAAAACGGATTTGTAGATCCGGGCCTCCCCCCCCCCCCTCCCTCCTCTCCTCCGCCCTCCAGCACGCGCTCCTGATGCCAAATAAGCAATCACAAAGCAGCCCAAGTAAAAGATGGCCCCCGGGAGATTTATGTCCGCGTTTGATTAAAAAAATAAAATCGCGGCACGATTTTCTGCAGTTGCATTTGTCAATGCGAGTGTCAAATGCAGGCGCAGGCTATGGAAGCACAGCGGCGGGGCACGGCGGCCCGTTTTAATCTCGCTCCACACACACACACACACACACACGCGCGCGCGCGCGCGCCGGGGCCACGAGCACAAATTGTAATAAATTGCTACGATGCCCAAGCATTTAGCGTTGGACCGGCGACGCCACGAATGAAGGCACGTAAGTATTAATTTTAATACAAACGCCGTCGGCGATATCGCACTTGAGCGGTGTCCTTGATTTTGTTTTGTGTGTATGTGTTTTTTAAATCAAATAATTATTTATTTATTGAGGTTTTGCAGCGTAATTCGACAACCACAGTTTTATCAGCGTTGTTCACTCCAATAACATCCAGTGCACACCGCACTTACAAGAACAGAAATTAAATAATCTTGGTCATGCAGGATTCGGGAGGGGGTCAGCAGTCGAAGCGAACAATAACAACAAACAAACAACAAATTTAATAATGGTCATTCCAGCAATCCGTTTAATAAAGGCAGCACAACATAAAGAGCAAACAAAACTACAACAAATACGCAGCAGTAACGGCAAAGTAACATGGATGACAAACGCGGCCCACTCGCTGCGAGATCAACTCACCTCGGCACAGCGAACTCGCTGAAATACTCCATCATAGCGAACATGGTGGCGAGTGGGAGTGTGGTCAGCGGTACGGTGGAAACGGTGGGGACCGGCTCGGTCCAGCGTGCCGAACAGGGCGATAGTAACGAAAGAGAAGAAGCGAGAAGAAAGAAGAAGTGGAAGAACCAAACAAAGTACTGTCGTGGCGGCTCGGGAGTTGTGAGGCAGGCTGCAGCGCTGAGTGGAGAGGTGGTCGGCTGCGCCGGTCAACTCACCTTGGGATAGCGAACTCTCCAAAATACTCCGTCATAGCAAACATGCTGTGGCGGGGTGGGGGGACTCATCCCCGACAGACTAGGCTAATGTTATCGGGGAGGGGGCGGGGAGGGGGCTGGACGGCTTGGGGCAGGTGCCCGAGGTCCCCTAGGTCCCCGGCGACGGGGACGGGGGCCAGGCCGGGGGCGAGGCCTGGGCCGAGGCCTGGGGCCAGGACGGCATGTCATCAACACGCTTCACTCTTGAGCACTGAGGTGATGCCGGGAGGGGGGCGGCTGCCGAGGCCAGAGGCCCCTCACGTCGCGGGCGTCCCGGTGCTCCCGGCTGTGCCGCTGCCACGCCATCGGAGAGGGGGGCGACACGGCGGAGGCAGCGGGACTTCTGTCCGGCCGGCCCAACGAGTCCACGACGGTCACCGGCTCCTCCGCACGGTCCGCGCACCCCGCCATGCCCCCCGCCCCCCTGCTGGGGCGCCCCGCGGCCCCCGCGGCCCCCGCGACAGTTCCAGCACGTGGGCAGGAGGGGGGCCTCCGCGCCGGCGGGGCGCGGGGGAGGGGGCGGCGGGGGTCGGCACGCAGTCACGCGGCACTGGTCACGCACACCGACACAGACACGCACACACGCGCGCGCGCACACTCGCGGCCGGCCGCGGGTCCGCCGGGCAGCGTGCCCGTCCCGGCGGCGCTGGACCCTGCAGGCCTTGCGGGAGCCTGGGCGGTGCGGGCGGCAGGGCGGCACGCTGGGGCCGAGGGCGCCGCCGAGGGCCGAACACCAGCCAGCTGGGCCGAGCTGGGCTGGGGGGACGGGGCAGACACACTGCAGCGCTGCCGCGGAGCTGCGCGGAGCCAGCCGGAGCCGGGCCCGGCCGAGCGCCCCTCCCCCACCCGGGCCCCCTCGGCCCCCCTCGGCCCCCCTCGGCAGCTGCCGTGTCCCCACCCCACAGCTCCGGGGGGGGGGGGGGGGGCTCGCGGGCACCGCAGAAGGGAGGGGTCGGCCGCGCGGGGATGCCGGTCCAGCCCCCCCTAGTCTCAGGGAGGGGGGGGGGGGGGCATCCCCGGGCTGCCCCCCCCCCCCCCCCCCCCGCCTCTTGCCCGCCTGACTGCTCCTTCCGTCCCCCATCATCCGTTTGTGCTTATCCCCCCTCCCGCCGCCGATCCCCTTGGAATGCGAGGACCGTCATCGGCACCTCGCCGCCCTCGCTGCCCTCGAGGCCCCCGGCCTCCTGCCCCCCGGGGGCCTCGCGCCCCGCGCCACCGCGGCGCCACGCCGCCCATCCCAGTGAATGAAATTTTGGGTCGCGGCGGCCGCGTGCCGCGATCGGGGTTGCCGTGGTCGGCCCCCCGGGGGGTCGCGAGGTCGCGGTCAGCTGTGAGCCCCGCCTGCGGCGCCTCTCCGGGCCCACAGGTAGACCGGGCCGAGTCCAGAACGCCGGTCTGACCGAGTGAAGCGTCGAGATGGGGGCGTTCTCCGGTCCTCATATCCTTCCATGTGTGCTCTGCAAGTGTGTGTGCGTGTGAAGGGAGAGATAAAACCGCCAGTCCCAGACCTACCAGGGGCGTAGGAAGACTTTAGTTTCGCCCCCCCCCCCTGGCTACGCCCCTGAGCCCTCCCACAGAGGCCACCACTACCTCTCTACCACCCCGCAAGGACTCACTGCACTTGCACTGGAACACTTTCAAGCTCTGGTAACAAATAGTGCACCAGTTTCCAGTCATCTCGATGTAGGTAGGAAGCTCTGTGTGTGTATGTGTGTGAAAGAGAGCAGAGAGAGAGAGAGAGAGAGAGAGAGAGAGCGAGAGCGAGAGAAAGAGACGAGGTCGCGCGCCTGCATCTGCAGTGGGGCCTGGGGCCCCGGGGCCGAGACCAGCGGGGACCGTCCCAGGCGCCTCCCCAACCCCCCCGCGCCCGACGTCACCATTCTTTTCCTTCCTATTTCTACGATTGAAATTTGCGCTTTCCCAGCGAGCGTATCGAGCTGTCTCACTCACTCGCGTCCACACACTGCGCCACTGTCTTCCCCACGCCACGCTCCGGTTGTGTGACGTGCATAGACAGAGAGAGAGAGAGAGAGAGAGAGAGAGTGAGTGGGCGGGGGGTGGGGCGGGGTGAGATGGAGAGAGTTTCTGCTTCCTTTCTTCCTCCCCCTCGTGCTGGAGTCGCATTCATGAGATGGCGTTGGGTTGGCCTTGGTCCGCCACCTAAAGTCCCACTCTCACACCTCCTTTTCTCTGCACCGCGGGCGGGCGGGCGGCACAGAGCGTGGTGTCGCCCAAAGAGGACATAATGGTTTCAAAATTTCTTTTGAATTCTATCTCTTTGCAGCCCTCAGTTTTTCTGGCCTTCTCTCTCTCTCTCTCACACACACACACACACTCTCTCGTTCGCTCCGGCCGCCAGTATGTCTCTCTCGCACCGCGCCAGCCTGCCGCCGTGGCCAGCCCCACCCCGGCGGGGCCCCGGGTCTGCCTGGCCGGGCCTGGCGCCCACACTGCTGTCGCGGGGCTCGCCGCGCAGCCACCCTGGCGCCCACCCCCCGGCGGCGGCGGCGGCGGTGGCAGCGGCGGTGGCTGCGGCGGCGGCGGCACGGGGCCCCGCCGTTGCGCAAAAGAGCGCGCAAACACACTTGGGAACTCTATTTGTTTTTGTGCAGCAGCGCGCCGCCCCGACTCGCTCTGTGCCTCCTTCCCGCCCCCGACCGTGTTCGTGAAGGTCCCACGCCTCGCGTCCCCCGGGTCTCCCAGCGGCAGCAGGGCCCTCCCTCGCCTTCCTCGCGCTGTCTGCGGGGTGCTCCGGGGCGCCGCCGCCGCCGCAGCAGCAGCAGCTAACCACCGGAAAGTCTGCAACTTCAATCGCGGATGAGGATGCCGGCGCGGGCGCCTCGAGGTCAGCGTCAAGGAGGGCGGCGGGTGCGACCCCACGCGCACACACTGGCTGTGCTGGCGGTGGCGGCGGCCCGGGCGCCTCCTACAGGTAGCCGCCGCCGCCGCCGCCGCCGCCGTCCGCCTCCCCCTCTGACGCGAGAGCCTGTCCTGCAGGATGCTCGGCATGAAGGAGACGGGCAGTATTAATCAACTGCCGCGGTGCGAGTGGGGAAACTTTCCAGCCAAGGCGCATTCATGATTAAGAAAGCCCAGAGCCGAGCAGAGCAGGCTGTGGCTGGGCCACGGGGATCCAAAGGCGGCTGGCGCTGCCACTCGCTCCGTCCCTCTGTCTGTCTGTTTGTCTGTCTGTCTGTCTGTCTGTCTGTCTGTCTGTCTGTCCGTCTATCTGTCGTGTGTCTGCCCCCTCGGCGCTGGGGAGTCGTGTCGGATTGCACCTCTCAGAGTAAAGACGGCGTATCAAAGGGGGCGGAGCCGCGGGGGAAGCGGGGTGGCGGTGGTGGTGGTGAGAGAGACGAGCTCGCCCAGGAAAAGAAAGTTGTTGTTGTTGTTGTTGTTGTTTGTAGGAGAATTAATCCGGAACGCGAGTCCTCTCCCGGCGGGGTGTCGCAGCGCACCGTGAGGTCACCTCCCCCCCACCCCCTCCCTTCCTGCCCCGCAACAACCGTGACGCACGGTGGAGGAGGCTGTCCGAGGCCGAGACGGTCAGAGGGCAGCGGGCAAGCAAGCAGGGAGGAGAAGAAAACATCGCGATCAGGAAACAGGCAGCGGGTGCGGACTGCTTGATGGATGGCTCGGCAATATTCAGTCGGATGTGCATGACCACGCCCATAAATCTCAGTCCTGTCAGACCCCCCCCCCCCTCAGGGAGCATCGCGGGGGGTCGGTGGGCGCGAGTAGAGCCAGCGTTCGGTTTCAAACGCCAACAGGCTCGATACGGGTTGGACGGACACGCAGCGACCAAGCGCGGCCGTGGTGCCGCCTACTGCCTGCCTGCCGCACACCTTGTCCATCCAGGCGCTTTGCCGCTCGCTGATTATTTTTTTTTTGTTCGTGTGAATGTCAGGAGGACAGCCTACGAAATATACCTTCGGCACGTTTCTGTCACGGTACCGGTCGGTATTTTTATCTCCGCATTTTTTTTTTTTTGACGGGAGCTCAAGGAAACAGCTTCTCTACGCCTGTTGAGTAAGACGCGTCCAGTGTGGCCCCCGCGTCAGACTCCCGCCCCACAGCGCCTGTGTATACCCGCTGCACCGCCCGCTGGCAATACAGTAGCGGCGGCGGCAGCGGTGTCAGATCGGTTTACTGGGTCAACTACTCTTCTTCTTTGCGGTTCTCGTGGTCCAAAACTGAACCTGCTGCAGAGCCATCGAATCGATCACCCTCCCGGCGGGGCGCGGGACGCGGGGCCAGGCGCGGGGCCAGGCGGGGCCAGGCGGGGCGCGGGGCCAGGCCAGACCGCCGCCGCCGCTGGACATGTCGTGCCGGGCTGACGTGGCCGCCCTCTCAAGTAGTACACGGTGCAGGTGGGGGGGGGGGGGGGGGGGGGGACGCGGTGGGCACGTGCCGGGGGGGGGGGGGGCGATGGCGAATGGCAGCGGCCAACGCTAATGCCTGCAGCACTCGCGCAGCCGAGGCCGAAAAAAAAGTACCAACTCGTCGATTACCCTCCCCATCTCCCCCTATGTCCCTCTCTCCCTCCCTCTCTGTATCTCTCTCTCTCTCTCCCCGCAGTAATTACCGACGGCCCCTCACTCCGCACTCGTCGGGGCGCCGCTGCCGGCGCTGCTGCCGTCGCTGCTTGTCGCGGTCGACAGGTCAGAGAGGCCCCCGCCCGCTCCCGCCCCGCACTCCGCGCACCCTCCTCGTGTCGAGCACCGCCGCACCGTGTGCTCGGCGTCAAAGGTCGGCCGGGATTGACTTCCTGCCGCTGCTGCCGAGTAGCCGCGCGGACGCGACACGAGGGGACGGGTTGCCGGCCGGGCCGAGTGGTCGGCCACGTCCGTCGCAATCGTGCACGCTGAGTGTCCTTGAGGATGTGCCGCGCAGTCGGAGGAAAAGTGAACGACGCCGACGGGATTCGAACCTCCGCGGCCTGTCAGTGGTCAGCCGCAGGCAGAACGGTCACCCTCGGAGGGGGGTCACGAAGCTACTCCCCAGCGGCGGTCTCTTGTCGGGAGGAGGCACCGCGGGGGGTCGGTGGGAGGGGAGGGGCGGGGGAGGACCTGTCCCGCAGGTAGGGGCGGGCAGGGCGACAGCGCATTAATCGCCAAGACAGGCCTGGCGTGCGCTGCCGCCGCCGCCGGGGCCGCAGGGGCCTCGCCGCGCCCGACTGGGGCAAGGACTTGTGGGTGGGCGCGGCGAGGCAGTCGGTCAGGACTGTGCGGGGCGCGGCGCGATCCACCGCCATGGTCACCGCGGGGGGAGAGAGAGAGAGAGAGAGAGAGAGAGAGAGAGAGAGAGAGAGAGAGAGAGAGAGAGAGAGAGAGAGAGGTGCCCCGGTGCGTTACGGTCGCTGCTCTCTGGTCCCCGAGCTTGGCCAGTGTGTAATTAGGCCGTGTCAACCGGGCTCTGCGGTCCGCCATGGCGCCGAATCTCCTCCATGTCACCCATCCCGTCCCCTCCCCTCCCCTCTCCCTGCGGACACAACACCCGGCTGACAGCGCCATAGGCGCGGCCCGGGTCACCGCGGCTCCGGCCTCGTCGGGCCGAAAAGCGTTGGCCTAGGCTGCGGCCCGCGGTGGGCGCGGCGCGGCTCGCGGGGTCCGAATGGCCTGGCTAGGTCTGGCAAGGTACGCTCGGAGACGCATGACGGCGGCAAACTGAAGAAAACAATACTGAGCCACCGATGAAAAAATACCGTTTTTTTAGTGCCCGTTAGGGCAACACGAAGTGGAAAGTGCAAAGAATCAGGGATAGCCGCAAGGTGGCTACAGTGGCGACACGGCCCTCCTCTTTTTGCTTGCAATTTGGGATGAGCCGCAGGAGTGAGAGGGCGGGCTTGGAGACAGAAGTGCACCCCATTTCCCAGATCAGTCTGCTTCGCCGCCGCCGGCCGGGGCAGGGGGGGGGGGGGGGGGGAGGGCTCGGCGATACTCCTGGTCCGAGGGAAGCGCCGTCCCTGCGCCGCGGTCTCTCGGCGGGGGGTATCTCCCGGTAGGGTGGCCGTGCGGCGGGACCCCTGCGCGGAAAGGGCGCGTCCGGAAGCTTGTGATCCGGGGCCCAGGTAGGAGAGGAAGTTGGCTGGTCTCGCGCAGACAATTTTCCAACGCGTCGTGTCGCGTAGGACAGTGTGTATGTGTTGCTGTTCTCTTCGTCGATCCGGTGACATATGTCTGCAGTGTGTCGCCACCCGGCCGGCGGCACCGGCCGCTGCTCCCTGGGCAGCGCCGCCGGTTCGGGTCGGCGGACGCGGACCTGGCGGACCCCCAAAGGGGACGGCGGCGAGGTCTCCGGGGAGGCGGTTCATTGGCGGGCGGGCGGCTCAGCAGGTGAAGAAACTTTGGTTGAAGAGGCCGTGAGCGTACGCCGGGGCCGCCCGATCACGTACGAGCCGCGGGGCGGGGGCGGGAGGAAGAGGGAGAGAGAGGGAAGGAGGGAGAGAGAGAGAGAGATAGGGGGAGGGTAGGGCGCGCGTTCTCTCCGGAGGAGAAGATAAAACCCGCGGCGAAGAGCTGCTGAGAGCGGACCGGCGGCGGCGGAGAAGCGCCGTCGTGGCGTCTGCGTCCCCACAATGACGGGGTGGGTGTTGTGCTGCACGCGGTGTACTCGGCACCTGCTCCAGCACTGCTCCTCCAGCAGAAGCAGCGCATGACCGCGCCCGTGCCGATACACCGCCGCGCTCTGGGGAGATCTCTCTAAACACACCGCCGCGGCCCCCTCCCCCACGGCAGGGGCTGCGGCAGCCGCGGCGGCGCTCTAACCCACTTCCCGAACCGCCGCGCCGCCCTCTCCACCTCCGAAAGTTTGAAGGCCGTGTACTCTGTGACGGCGGGTGCATATTGTGACGGGACAATAAGTAATTGGGAGGGGGAGGGGGGAGGTAGAGGGCGGGGGCGTTGCCACTTCCAAAACAATTCGCGTCGCGCCCCGGAAGAAATATATTCAGATGGAAAAGTTTTGTCCAACATTTAACCACCGCCGGTGGGGGTGACGAGGTGGCGTAGGGGGGGGGGGGGGGCGGCGCCTTGTACCGTGCTCCCTCCCCCCGCCAGGCCCCACTCCGGCTACCGTATGTTGGGGGAAGCTGGAGAGTAATTCTCCCTGTTTTGAAGTTTCTGCGTTCCCCCCCCCCCCTCGGGGCAGAGCAGGCAGCAGCCTAGGGAGGGAGAGAGAGAGAGAGGGGAGCAAGGGGGGAGGGCGGTCGTGCCATTCGGGCAAAAGGGCCGGGCCGCGAACTGGCGGGACGTCCGCCTTCGATGGCCAACAAAACGGAATGAGTGCGTCCCCCGCGAGGCCCCCGCCGTCCCCGCCGCCCCCGCCGCCCCCGCTCTCGCCACGGCCGGCAACGCGTTGCACAAACTGAAAGTGGGAATCGCGGTGTGTAATTAGCGAGAACGGCCGCTCAGCCCCCGCAGGGGCCCTGAGGGGCCGGAAGGGTCGCCCTGTGGGCCCCACCACCGACCCCCCCTGCCCACGCATTAGCCCGGGGTCGGCGCGGCGCGGCGCTGGGGCCGCCCCGATTCACACGGCTTACGACGCCAGTTTCGACCAAGTGACCACTACTGCTGGTGGTGGTCGTCGATGAGAGATCCTCTGCGGCGGTTGTCGCTAGAGTTTACTCTTAAGAGGGCACGAGACGACACGACGGCGAGCTGCGAGTGCGACGGTCCCCGCCGGCGGGCCCCAAGCGGCGTCCTGGCGCTGCTGCCGCTGCTGCCGCTGCTGCCGATGCTGCCGCTGCTGCCGCTGCTGCCGCTGCTGCCGCTGCTGGCCGGCGGATGGCACTTGGATCGGAGAGCTCCCCGGGGACGGGCCGAAGTATCTGGTCTGAGCGGACTGGTCCGGGCGGTGGGGTGGTGGTTCGGGTACCGCGGCCCGGCGCCCTCAGGGCCTCAACCTGTTTCAGCCTCCTCGCCTGGACCCCTGGTCGCTGGACCGCAGAACCCTGCGCGGATATCCCGGTCCCACCACGGTCATCGACAACTCGAGCGCCACACAAACTGTTTACATCGGTTTATTCAGTGTAATATTGTACAAGGCAACATGGTTATTACAGAGCACGGTCGTCAGAATACAAGACCCGGTCAAAATCATAACATATTTGCTCGCATAGTTGTGTAGACTTTTATTCTAAGCAAGCGCTTCGTGAAAGGTATCGATCAAGAAGCAAGACTTTGGAGCTCGGGCAAAAGCTAGGAGGTAAACTAACGCACACACACGAGGTTCAACAAGGATCCGTGATACATTTCACACCATTTTCTACAAGCCCCCGCCATATCTTCACAAAGCCGCGAGTAAAGCAAACCAAACGTGTCCACTCGGTAAACAAATCAACCGATTATACAAGCCAGCGTTTGTGTCAAACTCATTAAGAAAGCAGAGTCGAAAGCTTAATTCTGCGCCGTGGTGTCGGTCTTGTCTCCCGTGTCCTCTCTACTGGAAAGCGCAGGCGGCGAGGTCCAGGCCATCCTCGGTGGAAGCTTCTTGTTCTGAAAGACGCCAAAGTGATAATAAGCCAAAGCAACCAGTCTTTTCTCTGTATTTTTTTTTGCATAAGCGGTGTCAAGTAAATCCAAAACGTGGTTCATACTTAATTCACTGTAACGAATATTCTTGAAAATTTCTGGGGTAGAAATATTTTTTTTTTAAATCTTTCCAAAAGTAATAACCTTGTATACATTCGAGGTCCAGTTCAATGGATCCAAAGAGAAATAAAAGTTAATTGTAAAAAAAATATTGATTTTTCCAAAGACGGATTTCTTCAAGAAAAATTTTCAAAATAATTTTCTTACAGTGATTAGGTTCCTATCACGAAAGCATATTTGATGTTTACTTTCCAAGACGTTGTTTTTTTTCTCCATTCCGCATCCGTAAGCGCTTAATAATGTGTGGTGGCGTGCTCACCTGGTGGACTTGGCCTTGACGCGGCGCCGCGGTCGGCGCAGGTCGGTGCCCAGCTCGCCCTCCTCGAAGCCCTTCCGCTGGATCTGCGCCTTAATGCCGGGCATGGCCTGCTTCTGCAGCGCGCCCGCAACGCCCGCCGCGATCGGCCCACCCATTCAGCCATCCGCTGCACACCGCCTTGGCTAACCAAAATTTTTTTTAAAAAAAAAAGATCTCTTGTTTTGTTTGACTTTCTATATAATGCGCTAAGAAATATGCAAGCAGGCGAACCCCGTATTTCGTGTACGGCTAGAAATAAAACGGAGAGCTTTAGGGCGGGGCGAAAATAACAAAAAGGTGGGGGTCTCTAATCGTCGCCTTCGCCAAGCTGACGCTTGACACTAACGACAGGGCATACTAGAGCAGCAACAGCAAACTGGGCGTGTCCGAGGCGCACACCGGCCGTGGGGTCCGGCAGATCGAACGGGGCCCGGCCTACTGGCCGGCCGTGCCCCGCCGTCCCCCGCCACGCCAAGCAGGCCGCGCGGCTGACGTGCCCCACCGCCCACCGCGCCGCCAGGATCAGAGCTCGCGAGTGTGAGTCGCTAATACTATATCTGGGAGTAAAGGGGACGCAGGGTGGACGGAAGGTGCCGGGCCTGTGGGCCTCTGGATGGCTGTCCTGGCAGGGCCTCTGGCAGGGCCTCTGGCAGGGCCTCTGGCAGGGCCTCTGGCTGGGCCCTATGGCGCCGCGACCCATCCGCGTGCATTCTGTTTCCCTGCACGTCCCAGCGGCCCTCCCTGGCCCTCTCCTCCTTTAGGCCGGAGCCGTCGGGGGCCGCGAGGGGGAGGGGCCCCGCAGAGCACGTGGCCGGGAGGGGTCCCAGCGCATGGCTTGCTTTGCCTCTGGCAGCGGGGGAGGCCTGGCTGAGACGCCCGCCCCTTCCCCCGGTACAGCACTAACGATGTTGGACATGCGAGTCATCGGGAACCCGTCCCACAGCAGCAGCCTTGGTCCCCGAGTGACCCCGGGAAACGCGTTCAGAGTGACACTCCCCACCAAGAGCGCCATATTTTCCTCGTCGAGGCATCGAAACAAACCGCGGCTGCGCAGGGCGAGGGCCCATAGAAACCGCGTCACTCAAAATGAAACCCTTCAATAACTTAAAACAAAAAAAAATTCCGCTCTCTCCTTTTATCAGACTTTTTTCCTTCTTATTTTCTACTCAAATTTTGCTGTTTTTTGCCACCTTTAAAGGTTTATTTTTTTTTATTTTTCAAGGGTACGCATTGATTTTGGCGGAGACCCGCGTGGCCTCCCCGCCCCTCCCCCCCTCGCGGTCGCCGCCCAGACGGCCGCCGCTCGCGTGGCCGGCTCCTCTCGTAAGGACCCATTTTCCCGCTACGGCGCTTTCCCCATGAATCATGAGCCGAAATAAACCGATCCCCGATATAAATTACAGCCGCGCGCTGCCGCTGCGCTGCCAGCGGCTCGGGCGGGCTCCTAGCGCTCTCTGTGAGCGTCCTCCTGGCCTACGCGACACGCAGGGCCGCCGGCCGCCGGGCCCCGCTCCACGCCCCGCCGCACCCGCCGACAGAGCCCAGGGCAGGACTGTTTGCATTGCATTCACTTCACGTTCCCGACCGTGGAAGCCCGCGGGTCGGACGGTGCAGAGCAGCCACAGCGTGACAGCCGTTCCAAAAAAAAAAAGATTAATCCTGAATTTTTAATTCAAGGAGAATAATAATCAGGAATCAGGAACTGGAGCCCGGCAAACACAGGCAACACTGACGGCTGTCCGTGATGCTCCGCTGTACGGATCGGCCACACGAAGCAAAAGTCCAAGGAACGGATCGCGTTGTGACAAAAAAAAACATTTTTAAAAAAATAAAGACCTGTACCGTGACGGAGCGCGCAGTCGGCGTCGCCGCCGTGGCCGCCGCACCGTTCGTTTGATTCAATTCACCCCCCCCCCCCAACCGCCGGAGCGGTGAAATAATTGCGGGGGTTAATTATGGCCAATCAGGAGGCGGCTGGATTTGGGGCGCCGGCAGGCGGCTGGCCGCGTCGTGGCGGCGGCGGGAGTTCCGAGCAAATTGGTATTTTTTAATCGACAAAATACAGCTTTAGAATAAATTCACCGCACCCATCGGATTTATCCAACAGCGACTGCAGGCTAACGCAGCCTGCCGAGTAGTCAGCCACAGCCCCTGGACACGCACGCGTGTCGTGCGGGACGGCCTACCCCGGGTCCCGCGGGCGCGCTCGGGCGGGGGTGTCGCGTTCGGTCGGAGGGAAATTGGGACTTAATGGACTCGGCACAAATCACGCACACACACACACACACACACACACACACACACACACTCCGAACATTAGGCTATGGCGGCATTCCGCTGCGACGGCGGCGGCGCCCCCCCGGCCGTCCCGGCCGTATCTCTCTGTCGCATTCCTGGGCCTCCTTCAGGAAGCGGGGCGGAGCCTAGCAGGGCTAGGTACTTTATACTTTTCGGCGGCGCAGAGAACCGCTCTACGGGGCGCGAAAACGATATAGTCGGCTGGTGAGCGGAGGGCGGCGCGGGGCGGGCAGGCGCGCGGACGCGGGGCCTACACTCACTGGGCACGGCACGGCACGCGGCGGCCGCCGGCCCCCGCGGGGTCACGCGGCTGACCTCGTCGCCGAGGACCCCCCGCGACGCGGCACGGGGCGCCGGCCGAGGGGGAGCGGCGACGGAGTGGCAACGGCGGAGTGCGGCGGCGGCGGTGGTGTGCACCCTGGAGCTTCAGCCGGCAGACTGCGAGGGCCGCCGCTCCGACCGGCTCCGGCCGCGGCACCGGCCCCGGCCCGGCCTCCCGGCGCGCGCACACGCACACCGCCACGCGCCGCCACGCGCCGCCACGAGCCGCCCACGCGCACCGGCCAATCACGTGACTTGCGTAAGACATTTCCAAGCAGTGTGGTCGGAGGAGAGACGGAGGGGTGAGGAGAGGGTAGTCTACCCTGTGCCCGTGACTGAGGAATGAAAAGTCACCCCCACCGTTAGAAAAGGCTGCAGCGAAAATTGTTTCAAAATTGCAGAATTATGTATGTGACGCTATGTTCGTAATCCACGGATCAAGACAAATCGATAACATGCATACATTTCTGCTGAAATCATTTCAGGATGTCAACGTTTGGAGGACCCTCACTAAAAATTGTACCCCTAGAGGCCGCTGTACTTTCATCGTACCCGACAGACTTTCTCTTCCGTGACTGACAGGTAATAAGATTTTGGCCGCGCGGCAAACCATATCCGCAACAACAACAAAGACCCACATTACGTTGAGTGTGGTTTTCGGCCGGTCTGTGTGGAGATTTATTTGTGGCCGTCCCCCCGCCGGATCGGGTGGCCACTCTGCAGTTGGCCGCATCAGCGGTATCGCTCAGTCCGGGGAGACAATGACCGCCGCTATCCACGATTCATGGCGCCGCGTCCTTTTTCCTCTTCCCTCTTTTTCTTTATTGGTGGACCCCGTCCAGCCAGCTCACTGTTGCCGCAGCGGCGGCACATGCAGCTCTTTTTTCTCGCGCTGCTGTGCCGCGGCATTACAGGATGCGGTGATGACACACGATGCAGATTACCCGGATCGGCGAACTGACGCCGGCGCTGACGCCAGGTTCGTATCGCAGCGCAGTCCGGTGCGGATGCAGTTCGGAAACTTACCTGGAACACAAGAGACCGGGGAGGCAATGTTAGCAAAGTGAGGTGCAGTGTGCGCGATCAATTGGCCGCGAAACTTGGACGCAGATTTCAGAGGATCTTGATGGATTATCAGTGACAGCGACGACAACGTTATTGTTTAAATTTCGAGCCTTTATGGCCGTTTTTTTGGCCGAATGTCGGTTCGTAACGCTTAGAATCTGATCTAGAAGTCAAACAGGATTTGACGGGGTACTGCCCCCTGGGCACTGCACTTGTCACGGATTATCTTTCCGAGCGTGCCGTTTGGGCTGACAGGCACAAATCTGGCGGTTACAGCGCGCACTCCAGCGGCGTGTTTGTCGGCGCAAAGCAGCGGGAAAAACTTTTTGGGGGGCGGTTTCGTATTTTTCTCCGCGGAACACGGCGGCCAGCCACCCGCGGAGCAGCCGGGGAAAGTTTTGGAAGTCGGGTCGGGGTCGTCCTTTGACGAGGCGTAACAAACAACACCCTCACAGGACACGGCGGGGCGGCAACAACACGACGTGTGGGGGGAAGGTGTCGTGGCGGGGCGTGGCGGGGCGTGGCGGGGCGTGGCGGGCACCGGCAGCACAGAGACGGCCACGCTACGTGCTTGAAATGGATGGTCTTGTTTGCTTCATAGGGACCGTCTTTGAGATTGCCCGAGCAGACCTGAGGCTCATACCAGCGTGCCGCCCCCTCCCCCTTCCCCTCCCCTCCTCCCTTCTCTCTCTATCTCTCTCCACCTGTCCTCTCCTCACTCGCCTAGGCTTACCTCCAGCGCTGCGTATGTACCGACGAAAAGAAATTCACTTCGCGAAACCTCAGTTATGCAGTAGAGGCCGTCCGGAAGTGCGAGAGAAATAAGAGAGAGAGAGAGAGAGAGAGAGACAGGAAATGCGGCGCGGAAAAGGACGAGAATAAAAATCGAAACGTTGAATAAAATTTAATAAGTAACAATAACCAATTCGTACGGGTGCGTCCACACCGAACGACCTCATCTTGAAAAAATAAAAATAAAAAGCATAACTCTCAATATTTTTCTTATATTTTTTTTCTAAAAAAAATGGCATCGCATTTAAAACAGCTTGAGCCGCCGTGGCGCTCGCTCATTAAACATGAGGGAGGGAGGGAGGGGGAGCTGATTTCTCAGCGGGGAAAGCAGAGGCCCTCGAGACGGGCCACGGCAGGGCCGCCGGCCGCTGCCACCCGCCTGCCGAAGGGAGAGATGGAGCCGCTTCCAGACAAGCCCGGGGGCCGACCGCCACCGCCGCCCCGGCTGCCCCCGCCGCCCAGGCCGGCACCGCGCCACAGACGATTACATCACGCTCAATCGGGCTACTCATCCAGCCGGCCACTCAGCAAGGCGCTCCCGGCACAACGTTATCCACCCCTCACGCCGGGCACACCGCGGGCCAGAGTGTAGTGCTCTATAACTTACGTACTCCAATAAATTATTATGCTTAATAGTAGATGAAACCAATCGATTTTCGAATGGCCACATTTTTTTTTCAGGCGTGGCGGCAGGGTGGGTCTGCACATCCCGCAGTGATTATACGAGATCACCGAACGCCTTTTATAATACGGCAAAAGAGAAACAAGAGGTGCCGTCCGGCCGGAGCTCCGCTAGCGGACAGCGGCGCCCCGGCTGCAGTAGCGGCGTGCGGTCGATACGGGCGGCAGGAGCGCAACTTTCCTGCTTCCTCCCTTTCTTTTTTTTTCTCCAGACCCGTCCGGCCCCGTCCTGCCCTACCTCACGTACGCGTGCCCGCCACGTGCCCGCCACGTGCCGCCGATGTGGGCGTGGCAGAGTGCTCGCGTGCGCGCGGTGCGCAGGGGCTGATGACGAGAGGGAGGCCCGAAATGGAAAAGAAAACGTACCGGCGTGTGTGTGCGCGAGAGAGAGGGAGAGAGAGAGATAGAGAGGCAGAGAGAGAGAGAGAGAGAGAGAGAGAGAGACCAGAGCCACGCCAGTAATAATACCGAGACGACAAGAGCCCTGTATGAGTCTGCGGGCCGTGTTTCAAATCATGTTTGGACGCGCGGGGCGACATTTCGGCCATTTGTAGGTCGGCGGCCCGGCCTCGGAGAGGGGGAGGGGGAAGGGGGTACCAGACTAGTTGAGAGGGTGCCAGCGAGGTACCGAGGAGAGAGTGGCTGCCCCAGACGAGAGTGGCTGGCTGGCTGGCTGGCCGGCTGACAGTCCCGCCTCTGCCTGCCAGGCCGGCCGGCTAGACGGAGCTGCTCAGAACGCATCCCGCACTGCTCTAAATCCCTCTCTCTCCCTCTATACCTAATTGGTCCAGATTATATGGCTTTGGTCCTCCGTAAAGTCTCATAAAACGACAGGGAAGTCGTACTAATGCAGCCCCGCAGCCGGACTGTGAAAAAGTCACACACACACACACACACACAGAGCAGAAGCGCAGCAGTAACTTTATGACAAACGGAGAGTGACGTATTATTTATCAAACTGTTCACCGAATCCATTAGCAAACACGTCACTCCGGCGTACATATCAGGCGGAAAAGCTTAGAATTATACAAAAAACGGCAGTGCATTGCACCAGTCTGTTTTTTTTTTAAACCCACGATCGTGTGTATGATTGTCTCGAATAGTGCGCACAGATTGTCCCCAGATGTGGACCCGCCTCGGGTCGGCCTCCCCGTGCGTTCGCGGTCCTCACAGCCAAGAGGGCGCACCGCACCGCGGACACGGAACGAGGTGAGAATGGCCGTCGGCCTCGCCGCCTCCACCCGCAGAGTACTTAGGGGGCCTCGCCATGGCGGACGGCCGGGGCCGATTCGCTGCTAATGACTGCCGAGGCCAGCGCTGTCCGTCTGTCTGTCTGTCTGTCTGTCTGTCTGTCTGTCTGTCTGTCTGTCTGTCTGTCTGTCTGTCCGTCTGTCCGTCTGTCTGTCCGTCTGTCCGTCTGTCTGTCTGTCTGTCTGTCTGTCTGTCTGTCTGTCTGTCTGTCTGTCTGTCTGTCTGTCTGTCTGTCTGTCTGTCTGTCTGTCTGTCCGCGGGCCGAGGTCAGGATCTCGGTGCGCGGTTGGCTGCGGAGCCGAGTCCAGATCGCGAGGACCGCGGTGGGCGGGGGCGACGTCCGCGGCGGCGTCAGTTGGCACAACCGGCACCGCCCCAAGCACATCGTCACCCACTTCAGTCCCCCGGTGTTTCCCGCCCGCCAGACACGCACGCGCGCACGCACGCACGCACGCACGCAGGCAGTCGCAGAGCTACGCCACTGGCGCTGGGACACACACTCTGCGCGCAGGCCTAAATATAGGGGGCGGTATGCCAGAGAGCTTTGTTCTGGGACTATTCCGAGAGCCAAGAGTGGGGCGGGGAGAGGGGGGGGGGGGAGGGGTCTGTCTCTCTCTCACACATACACACACACACGATACACACCGGCCGGCCGGCGCGCGGGCCGCCGCGGCGTGGACGTCTCAGCCCCGGGCAGAGGATAGCGGGGCCGGCGGCGGAGCCAGCGGATCCTCGACAACCTTTTCACTCAGCCAAGCGCATCCGCACCAATAGGAACCACATACTACCGATCCTTCAGCAGGGGGTCGGAGCGAGAGAGATAGAGAGGGATACAGAGAGAGGGGGGGAGAGAGGGAGGGAGAGGGAGACGGGGGGGGGGGAGGGGACGGCCACCCTCCAGGCCGGAGGCCGCGCCCCGCGCTCCTACATGCTGTGCCGTATCTCTGAGCAGCGCCGCACACCGGCGTGGCCGTCCCGTCGGCTCCCTCGCTGACGTGGTTGCGGTAGGGGTGGGAGGGGGGGGGGCTGCGGGGTCGTAGCCGGCGGAGATGCGGCGCGCAGGGGGGCGGGGGAAGAGGAGCGGGGTAGGCGACGAAGGAAGACCCGGGGAGACGCGATCCCGGCACAGGCGGCCACCCGGGCGACCGCGCTCAGCCCGCCACGTCACAGCCCCCCCCCCCCTCAACACCAGCCGCCACCGGCCGAAACAAACTTTGATGATCACCAGCACGGCCCGGCGGAGCTGCGGCCTGCGGCAGCGGCGCGGCGGCAGCCACATCAGACCAGAAACCTCATTTCAGAGCGCGCCGGCAACAGGATAAACGTCACAACGTCGTCGACACATTTTCCCCCGAGTCACATGGCGAGGCGCCGCATCGCCGATAGAGACCCGACAGGTTCAGCGACACCCGCCCGAAAACTGCAGTATCCAACATAAGTTTTTTAAGAATTTTTTTTTAAGACAACCGGGATACATAGGCGAATCCCGCGCTGCCATTCTGACGAGCACACTAAGTGTCGTGTTTTTCTGTGTACTTTACAAACCGTCTTCAATAAGCACGGCTGTCGAAAAAAATCGAGCGCCGGCAAGGAGTTGAACTCGGACCTGCGATGTAGCCGCTCCGGAGGCGAGCGCGCTACCCACCGCGCCACCGAGACTCACGAACCGTGGCCGGTGCCCCCCGAGATTATCAGTGAGAGGCAATCGGCGTTAGAGGGGGAGGTGGGAGGATATTTGCCGCGCCATCGCGTCTGCTGCGCGCCGAGGCCGCTGATCGGCACACACCTCCGCGGTCCTGAGGGTGAGCGTGAGAGAGACGGGACGCCCCATTGGACTGCGTTAGATGCAAGGGAGATGCCCGCACCTGTGCGGGCATCTCTCTCTCTCTCTCTCTCGCTCTCTCTCGCACCTCTGCAGTCTCTCGCGCACTCCGGACCGGGGGCCGCCTTTCTTCCTGTTCGGAGAAGCCCTCCCGGGAAGAAGAGAAGGCGCTCTGTGCCGCGCTAACGATGTGTCGCAGGAGCCCCGGCGGCAGACGGCCAGACGGCGGGTGCAGATGCGCGGCGATAGCGGCGCTTAACGGCGACCGCCACCGCCGCCTTGTGTCTTAGTGCCCCGCAGCAAACGTGTTCTTCTCCTTCCTTCTCGAGCCTCCTTGGAAATGCCTATCCTTGGTCACACTCGAGCCTCCACGCCGACGCTCTTTCCCCTGGGGTGCATTAATTTCTGACCATTTCACCTGACCGTCCAATCTCAGTGGAGCAGGGCGGAGGAGGTGCAAACGAGGCGGCTGCGGGTCAGTGGGTCAGAACAGAGCGGCGGCGGCGGCGGCCGGCAGGGGGCGCCACGGGCGCCACGCACCGCGCGGTCCGTTATCCGCATAAACTTCTTTTACGTTAGTTTGACGGCGCTGCAGATGAAGCTCAGGAGAAGCCTGTTCTCAGACAACTTTTTAATGAGAACACTTCTTTATGTACTCTCCCCCCGCTCGCCCCCTCAGACAACACCAACAACGCGGGGCGTATAAGGAAGAAATGTGCGCGTCGGAGGTAACGTGATGCTGGCGAGGTGACAGGGGCGCTGCCTCCAGACTCGTGTTCCACCCCCACACTGGGCGGCGGCGGCGTTGTGGCGGCAAAACGAGCCGCCGTTTGAAATGCGATCGACTTGGCGGGGGTCCTGGCCGCACCGGCCGCCACGCTGCGGCCTAGTGCACAGTAAACACGAGAAGTGCGAGTGTGCCATTCCGACGACTATTTCCGCCTTAGTGTTGTAAGTACCACAGGCCGCCGCTGCCGCCGGCGCCGCCGTGCCCCCCGCCCGCCCCCCCGCAGGGCCCGCGGGCCACGCCCACGCCCAGCCTTGTTTCCACAGTCCAGTTTACTTTGGTGCTGACAGCGACCCTCGGCCGTCAGCGCCGCGCGCCGCCCCCGCTGCCTCCACACGGCGGACTGACCTGCGCACTCCAGTGCCACTGTGAGCCGATGACAGGTAAGACATCGCTCGCTGCGCCCATCCTCAGCGCTCCGCTAGGCTCCGCTGGGCTCCGCTGGGCTCCGCTGGGCTCCGCTGGGCCGCGGATGCTCACGCCGCCGGCCTTCGGTGTCCCCGGCGGCCCCGCGGCCGGGGGTCCTGGTGCACGGCCTGCGCGGCCTGCGCGGCGCGCTGCTGCTGCTGCTGCTGGCGGCGGCCGTCGCCCGGCCGCCGCGGGTCGCCGCGCCCCCGCGTCATCCCGGTGCCGGGCGGAGCACTGACGATAACGACGACGATGACGATGACTCACTCGCTGGCCAGCCTGGGCGAGGCGCGGCTCTCCGCACACGGCACTGCTTGCTGCACACGCGACACACGTCGACTGTCACAGGAGGGGAGAGGTGCAGCACCGCCGTCGGGGCCCTGAAGGCGGCCGGCGCCGTCACTGTCGGCCCGGGATGAAGAGTTAGTGGTGCCCGGCCCGTCTGCCCCCGGCGCGGTGCAGCGGTGCGTTGTCGGGTCGAGACGGGCGATAGCGGCGGCGGCGTTTCTAAATCACGTCGCGGCCCTCATGGCCCCCCGGCGCCGCCCCCGGCCAGCCTAGCCTCGCGCCCCCGCGGCACTGGCGCCCGCCGCTCACCGGGCTGTCGCCGCCGCCGCCGCCGCCCCCGCAGCCCAGACTTGTCGTCGCACTACTCACATTGCAAACGTGATTAATATTATTAGATAAGGCGGGCCGGCCGGGGGCCCCCTCCGCCGCTCCTACCCGCGACGGCTGCGGCCGCGGCGCCGGCCTCCTTGGACACCGCTGGGCGCACCGCGCACTCCGCACGCCACCCGCCTCACGACGGCGAGCTCGCCTTAATCAGAGACCGGCAACTGCCAGCGACGCAGAGCTGATCAGCGGCAAGCAACGCGCACCAGACGGGCAGGTGCAGGGACAGCACGGGGCGTCCCTCTCGCTCCCTCCGCGGGGGCGTGTCGCCCGTAATGAGCTCTCGACTGCTGTGTCGCTTCCGATTAGACAGAGATGGTGAGAGGCGAGAGGGCAGCGCGCGTCAACGACGGCCACGCCCACAAGTCATGGCCAGGAGGACGCGGGGACGCGGGGAACCGGGTTGCTTTGACAGCGAACTCGGACCCAAAAACTCCATGTCAGGCCACTATGGGATTAATTTCAACTACCCAAAATTGCACCCCCCCCCCCAAAAAAAAAACCGCGGTTGCCGCACCTGTATTTCCCCTCCTGTGACAGATGTGTGGTTTCCCCCGATTCACAAGAAAAATACACAATCCCTCTTCGTCGGTGGACGCCACCCACAAACCGAAGGCGCTGCGGTGGCGGACGCGAGCGCGCGCGCGGAGGTCTGCCGGCGTGTCGTGGCGCCTGTGGCCGGGCGTGGCCGTGCGTGGCCGTGCGTGGCGCCGGCCGAGGCTGTGCGCGCGGGAGGCGGTCCCGAGTGACACTGAGGGGAGCCGCTCAGGGGCGGGAGGCTCGCCGTCGTTGGCGTCCCCGTCGGCGGGGCTGCGGGGCGATGCGGAGCCGCCAGCCCGCGGGGTCCGCGGCGCCCGCCGAGCCGGCCGCCTAGCCGATGCCCGGCCGACGCGCCCGGCGCCGACGCACAAGTCCCCCTAGCCTAAGGCCGCCGTAGAAGCGGCCACTCCCCGTGGCTGCGACTCTCTCTGCGGGTACGATCGAGGCGACCTTCCCGCCGCCACCCCTCCCCCGCGGCCGCCCGCCCGGACGCTGCCCGTCCCGGTGCCGCATTAGGGGAAGCACCTGCATCGCGCGCTGCAACACCCCCACCAGCTCCCGCGGGGCCCCTGGGGCCCCTGGGGCCCGGGGCCCCGGGCTACCGGTGTGCGCGGATCAGCAGTCGTTTGGCTTGGCGACCGCGCCCCGCCGGGGCGGACATGTGACAAATATGCTTTTGTCGACACTGCGGGCTGCACGTGCGCTGGCGTGTGTGTGTGGGGGGGGGGGGGGAGCCGCGTAGAGGGCTTTACAGTGACATGGAGTGATGCTGCGCAGCCGAGCGAGAGAGACGGAGGTACGTCGGGTCCGGCCGCGCAGTCCCCCGCCGCCGCTCCTCTCCAGCGGGGGCCGCCTGTGAGGTAGGCCAGCCCGCCGGACGTGCGCGCTCCGCCGCGGCCTACCCTCGACTCCACAGGCGCTCGCTGGCTGCCTCCAGTGCGGCCGAGTGCAAGAGAGAGGGAACGATTCGCTCAACTACTGTGTGTCCGGCAGAAAACCCTATATCTCCCTCTCTCTTTCTCCTGCCTCTCTCTCTCTCTCTGTATCTCTCTCTGTCTCTCTCTCTCTCTCTCACACACTTTTATATGTCTCTCACTCTCTCACTTCCTCGCATTGGTGTGTCTTATGAGCTACACACAGTGAAGTAGAAGTACGGTCTACATGCCGGGTATCTGCAGAAACCACCTTCGACATGAAGATGACAGTGTCCGCCGCACACCATGACCGGGGAGATGGTGGGGGGGGGGGGGAGGAGTAGGACCACTGCAGTAAGCGTCTCTACCCCGTGCCGCCGGGGGAGACTCGGGGCTCCACGCCGCGGTGCAGCGCGGGGGGTATCGACGCTGAGGCTGCTCTCCGCTAGAGGGAGCCTGCCGCCTAGCCGCACCTCGCGGCCGCCGCCGCGTCTAGCGCATCCAGCAGTACGCCGTGCATGGTTGACAAACCTGAATTATTCCAGCTGGAGTGGTCTTCGAAACGGCTATGAAATCGCCATGCACAGATTAATATAGTTTCGTTTCATGATTTTAAAGTTGCCACTTTTTGAGAGATAAAATAAAACCGTCTCAAAGTGACTAGAAATTATGTTCGTCGGAACGTGCTATACTGTTTCGACAAAAGTTTCCATTTGAAAAATGTCATATTTTTGCCGGTCCATGAGGCAATGAAATTCTCTTGAAGGTGTTGTGGCGCTCGCACAACAGTCCGGAAGGCGCTTCGGTCATTCTCTTCGCTCATGCCCGGGGAAGGATCGTGGAAGGAGAGAGATGGGAGATGCGGCGGCGACATGAGAGCAAGAGAGCAAGACGGCCGTGGCCTGCATCGCCGGCCGTCCCAGCCCAGCCCCGTCGAGATTCCATGTGGGTAATGACTGAAAAAGGAGCATCGTCAGAGAGCCGAAAAGGCAACGGGGTCGGGGGAGGAAGGTCAGAGACAACGAAGGGCGCGGAGCGAGAGCCAAAAGGCAGCCAAGGCAAAGGGCCGGTCGCCAGGAATGGCTTTTTAAACGGCTTCTCCAATAAAAATGTCATACGCTGCGCAGCAGGGAAGAAGGACGCCGCTACGTCATGCCTTTTCTTTAGGTACAAAATACTGAGATATGAGAAGAGAGAGGAAGAGAGAGAGAGAGGCGCACAAGGGCGGGGTATTACTACATCGCGAGGACATGTGAGGGAAAGACATGAGAGAGAGCGCTGACGAGGAAATGTAAACCAGCGCTCGACGGCGCTGCGAAGGCGGGCACTCGACAAGCACGCCTGCGAATAAGGCACAAGCGCGGCAAAAAAAAGTCTGGAAAAGCGTGGCCAGTTTTCAATATCTCAAAAGCTTCGAAAGGACAACGTTTTCGGCGACCGCATCCAATCTGTCAGCACCCCTCTCCCATCTCTCCCCCCCCCCCCTCTCTCTCTCTCCATCTATCTCTCTCTCTCCCCCTCTCTCCCTGCGTCCCTCTCTCCAGATAGATTGGTTGCGCGGGAGGAACCGGGAGAACGTAACCAACTTGGACGTCCCTGAAAAACGCAATAAACGGTTCGCAGCCAGACGCTGGCCGTCGACAGGCGGCGGGAGACGCGCAAGGCGTCCCGCGTCACGGACGTGACACGGGCGTGACACGGTGTGACACGGCGTTACGCACACGTCACTCACACAAAACTCTTTCGCCTCTCCTCCTTTTTTTACTGTTTTTTTTTAAGGTTTGTGTGTCTTGTCAGGTTTCTGCGGGTTGTCCACACACTACACCGAGCCCAGCGAACCCTACGCTGCCGCTTGTTCCGTTCGCGGTCGGAGTCGAGTCACCTGGAGACCGTTCGTATTCACGCGTGTGGCTGCACAGCGGTACTCACCTGAAACAGGCAGAAAACACAAAACATTTTAGAATTCTGTGAAGTTGTTCTGGAACTCTATAGCTATCCCGCCGCGTTCCCTCTCCGGTGATTGGCTGGCCGTCGGGGCGGGATTACAACCTAAAGAGGGCGACGTCATGATCCGGACAACGGCGGGGCAGCGGAGTGGGGGGGGGGGGGGAGCACGCCAAGGGTATGCAGCTTCGGTGTTGTTCGCGCTGCTGCCGCGCCGACGGTGATCCAGGCGGGGTCGGTCGGACCCTGCTAGGCGCTGCCAGGCCCCGCCAGGACTGGCCAGGCCCCGCCAGGACCCGCCAGGACTCGCCGAGAGGTGCTATGCCAGGCCCTTGCCGCGCCGCAAAGGCCCTGTTGCAGCGCTTCGCTTATACTAGATAATTAATTCAGGGGAGACTTGTGGAGCGGGCCGCGGCGGCGACGGCGTCGTCGTCGGCTTGGATCGTCGTCTAAGTCTGCTGCGGGAGAGAAAGAGGGAGAGCGAGGAGAGAGAGAGAGAGAGAGAGAGAGAGAGAGAGAGAGAGAGAGAGAGAGAGAAGGGTTGAGGACGCTGCCACAGCGTGGTACGCGCAGCGACTCAGCATAGCGGGGCCACGAGCCGCCGCCCTCGCAGGCAGCAGGGCTGATTCCTAACGAGACGTTTCGTCACTTTCTTCCTCTCTGTCGCACTGACCGGGCGTCCCTTTGGGGGGCGCGAGAGAGACAGAAACGACTCCACTGTGGAATCAGCGTGCAGCTGGCGGGCAAAGTACAGGTATGAAGACTCTGACGCGCCCCCGCGCCCATCCGTGCGCCCCTCCGTGGGCCCCTCCGCGGGCCCCCACTACGCACACTCCGTTTCGACCCCCACGACGGTATTTCCGGCCGCGCACCCCTCAAGGGGCTCCGAGCGGCCCCACGGCCGGGACGACACTTATTCCAACTATGTGCACAGGAGTGTCAATATGCGAGAACAATGCCGCGCCTCCGGGGCCTGTTCCGCCCCCCCCCCCCCCCGCCCCGCCCCGCCCCTCGCCTCCCCCACCAGGGGCCCCGGTCGCGACTGCGGTGCGGCACTGTGGTGCACGAGTCTGCAGCTGACGATCAGGCACTCCGAGGCCCCGCCAAAGTCCAATTTTTGTTTTGTTATTTTTTCCCTTGGTGGCACGGGGACTTCGCTACGCGAGGAGATTGACGGCGACCCTCAGCGCATCGACGCACTGCTTTGTGGGGACGCACGGAAGGGGACGCAGGGGTGCAGGAGGAGACGGGCCGCGAGACAGCCGGCGGCCCGGCGCGCGGCACGAGGCCGCGCCCTGCCGGCACTGTTTGCGAGCCCACAGCTCACGCCGCGAATGCCGCCGCCGCCGCCGCCGTCCCTCCAGGCAGCATGTTAATTGCGAAATAAATTGCGTGCCGGAGGGCCCTCCTGGGTGCTGGCCCGGAGGTGCCCGGAGGCTTGCCCCCGACGGGTTGGTGTGTGTGTGTGTGCACGGCGGAATGCGAGGGGCAGTGAGAGTGAGAGAGAGAGAGAGAGAGAGAGAGAGAGAGAGAGAGGCGGCCGTATAGCGCGATTGCGCAGGAAGAGAGGGGACGAAAAAAATAAATGAAAGCAAACGAAACCGCATGACATCGATCGGAAGCAGGGTCAATATCATGGGCAAGCAGAACAAACGCGCAACAAATCTCTGCGAGCCCTGCGGCGAGGCAGTGACCGACCGACCGGTCACATCCGGTGGCGGGGTCCAAAGGGGCGACATTCAGATCCGACGGCGCGACAAACAATGCAAAAATAAAATGATTGTAATTATTTTTTAAAAAAGGAAAATCGAGCAAGGCGAGGGCGGCGTGGACTGTCATGAGACATGGACGTCTGCCCCTGTGTGAGACTCGGCGTGAGAGCCTTATGTCCTGTGGCGGTGTGCCGCGCGCTGTGATCAGGTTCTTCAAGCCGACGAGACACCCTCCCCTGCCGCGCTCTATTTCCATTTCCCCGCGCTCCTTGCTCCCCGTCTTGTCTCCGTACAGCAGGGCTGTGGTGGGCGGGAGAGGAGGAGGAGGAGGGTGGAGAGGGCGTCGAGCCGGAAGCAGGGAGAGGGGGGGGGGCATGGAAACAAAGCAGGCGGAGGCAATACGGGCGCGACGACACGCACAGAGCTTGTCATATCCACCGCGGGGGTGATGATGAGGTCTGCACCACGACAGGCGCCGCGGGCCGTGGCCGTCCACCGAAAAAGAAAAGAAGAAGAAGAAACCTGCCCGAGGCTATAACATACACCGTCACTGCAATCTGCTACAAATTCGATTTTTCTTTTCTTCTGAATTATTTCGCGCAGAGCGCGAAACCTCTTGCACCACAACATCAAGAGCATGCGTCTTTTATTTTATTTTTTTCTGATTTTGCAGGATCATTGTGTGTCGGGCTGTAGGCGGCAAGGTACAGCCGCTGAGGAGTAAGGGAGGGGGGGCCTCCGCCCCCCCGCGGCGCCAAGAATGAAGCCGTCGCCAGCGGAAGCCGGGGCTGGCGGCGCGACGATGGGCCGATGAGAAATTCATGAAGCAGGTACCGCTTGCGGCGCGGCTACGTGTGACGAGACACTCCCGAAAAAGACTGCGTGGGTGCGAGCGAGATGATCGCGCGGGCCTCGCTTATCGATGGAATAGAGAGAGAAGACGCGCGCGTGTGTGTGTGTGTGTGTGTCCGGCGGAATCGAGGAGGACTGACTCTCCCGCGGCCCTCCGCCCCTCCGGCCCCCTAACGCCTTTAATCTAAATTGGCTGCTACAAAGTCCCTAACGAGAGGGATGGAAACAGAAGGAGGGGGGAGCGCGGAGGAAAGGGCAGCCGAGCAGTGAATAACGTTAATAAATCAACGTTTTCTCCTCTCCGCTCCCCAAAGTAATTATCATATGTAATGGGGGAAAAGAAACGACAAAGAGAGAGAGAGAGAGAGAGAGAGAGAGAGAGAGAGAGAGAGAGAAAGGAGGACGAGGCAAGTAGAGGCTCGGCGGGCTTGCAAGGAAAAAAAGATTCGCCCGTCTTGGCTCAGCCCCCGCGCTCTGGGAGCTGAGGGGCTGGAAGAGAGAGAGATAGAGAGAGAGAGAGAGAGAGAGAGAGAGAGAGAGAGAGAGAGAGGGGGGGGGCGGAGTGGGCGCGCGAGAGACGAATAGACGGGGAGACGACTCGGAGTGCAGGGCTGCAGAGACAAAACGAAGAAGGAGCCAGAAACGAAGAAATAAGGAAAGAGAAGAGTATGAGAGCAAAAAAAAATGAAACAATATACATAATTGAAGGAAAATTCTAGTAGGCCTTACTTTTATGATGCGCATCCTTATGCTTATTTAGAATGTATGACTAAGGTGGAATTTAAAATTAAATTATTTTAGGGTTTGAATTACAATTAGCCTTAAATGAAGCAAGAGATGGCAACATTAAGGTGATCTACCTTTCATAGAGGTGGGACAGAGACAGACATACCATCGAGGACCAACTGCTCCCGCGCTGCCCTCGGGATGGGGGGGGGGGGGGGGGTGGAGGACCGAGCCCGTACTGACGGTGCCTGCCCAATTCCAGTGACAGCTCTGTGCCGGACAATGACATTAATTATAAGAAAATGAACGTCAGAGACAATACTCTGTGCGGCGCTGTGCGGCGCTGCCCGGAGCCCTCCCCCTCCCAGTGGGGACCTTTCAGCTCGTCAGGCAGCAGCGGCCGCCACAGCGCCGGGCGGCGCCGGTGTTTCAGCCCGGACAGGCGTCGGCCGGCCAGCCTGCGGGGAGGGTGAAACCCCCCGGCCCGCGGGGTGCGATGCCACTGTATAGTGTTTTTGCAGGCAGGTTTGTAAAAGGCAAGCAAGAACGCGGCAGAGAGAGAGAGAGAGAGAGAGAGAGAGAGAGAGAGAGAGGTGTAAAAAAAGCTGGCTAGCTGGTTTCACGGGCGGACACGCTGACGCAGTCCGGCGACGAAAATGAAAGGAAAAAGCGTTGCATTTGTCGAATTGCTCCGGCTGGCGGCAGCCGCACCACCGGCGCTGCTGTGAAAGCTGTCTATTTATACCTGTTATTGAATTGCCGGCCGCGATTGTCTTTTATTTTATTTTTCCCGGGCATCGATCGCCGGGCCGCCGGGCTGCCCGCGCGGTGCGGTCCTTTTGGACATCCTATAGATAGGAGCGGCTCGAAGCGCGCCGCTGCCGCCGCTGCCGAGCTTCCGGCTCGTGAAGCGCTGCTGCACCGGGGTGAAGGGTGAAGGGCAGCCTGCGGCTCAATATCGTGTTTGGATTAGAGACAGCGAATGAGGCAGGAAGGGGAGGGGGGCCGCGAACAAGCAGTAGCAGCAGCAGCAGCAGCAGCACTCGAAGGAAAAACACATTGGTGGAATAAGGTCCTGAAATCTCTCTCCCCGGATCGTCTGCTTCCCCCCCCCCCCTTCCCCTCCGCGCCGCACGGCCCGCCGCTGCGAGTACGTGGCCGGAATATTGGTTATAGGGCGTGCTGCTGTGATAGGAGCGTGTGTAAAGGGGCGGGACCAGGCGCGGGGGGGGGGGGGGGGGGGCTGCACTGCATGCTGCATAGCACAGTGCGTTTGTGCCGCTAACGAAGACCATGGGGACGCCATGGACACATGGACACAGCAAGTGTGCTCGCCGCCCACCCGGCCCTCGCCTGCTTGAGTCCCCTCGCTTCTTCGCATTGTTTTCAATTCGCAGCCTCCATTTTCTTCTTCTATTCTCTCTCTCTCCCTCCGGCTCTCTGTTTGTCTACCCTGTCTTTTCCTCCGCCCTTGGCATGTTTCTTCCCCGTCCCACCGCGCTGTCCTGTCCCCTCCTCCGCGCGCACTGCGAGATGAAATTTCGCCTTGAGCGATCGCGCGGGGCTGGAGCGCTGGAGCGCTGGAGCGAGGAAGAAGGACAAAAGAGACGGACAGAGGACTCGCTGCTGTGGAGGAAGGGAGAGGGACGGAGGCGCGCCGTGGAATCGAGTGTCCGGCTGCGGACTCCCTCATGACGCGAGGCTGTGCCCCGCCTGGAAGAGTGTTTGTTCCCAACTTTTTTCTTGCCCGGAGACGGGGCGGACGTGACGTGTCGTGACGCGGGGGCCGCCCTGCGCCGCTCGTCCCGGAGGCTAATGAGCTGAGGGGGGGGGGGGGGGCAGTCACACCTGTCACAGCGGCACGCCCCCTGCTGCTGTGCGAAGGCCTCCCGAACGGACCATCTGTAGGACGCCGTCGACGACGACGCCGAGGGTTTCTTTTTGCCTTTCTTTCGCGTTCTCCCGCGCGGGGGGGGGGGAGGGAACCGCGGGTGGAGTGCGGGGGGCCCTCCGCCGGGCAGGATTAGTGTCTGTGTGGGGGGGTTAGGGAGAGAGAGAGAGAGAGAGAGAGAGAGAGAGAGAGAGAGAGAGAGAGAGAGAGAGAGAGAGAGGGCTGCCGAAGTGGGCCCATCAGGTCGGGTTGTAGGTTGTAGGGGTCTCTTTCTCGTTAACGTCGGCCCCAGGGCTCTCCCACTGTGTGTAGTACGGAGCCGCCGTGTCCAAAGTGAATACCCGGGGAGTGGCGGCGGCGGCGGCGGTAGCGGCGGTCTCGGCGCCCGCGGCCGGTGAGTGGTTTTACTGCGCACGTGCAGGTAGGCAGCCCCCCCCCCCCCCCCCCCCCCCCACCGCCCCTCACGGCGGTGCCGAGTGTGGACACAGCAGCGGTCAGGCTGCTGGACCCGCACCGGCGTGGGCTGTGGTGACGGCGGCGGCGGCGGGGGCGGCGGGGGCGGCGGGGGCGGCGGGGGCGGCGGGGGCGGCGGGGGCGCGGTCAGCAAGCACACAGCGCCGCGCGCACCTCGGCCCCGGGAGCGCACCGCTGTGTGTGCCGAGTGGCCACGCGCGGCCCCCCTCGGGGTCCCCGCCAGTCCTCCAGCCCACCGGTCCTCAGGTCCTAGGGGCCGCGCCGTCCCGACAGGAGGACCCAAGGACAGCGGCCGCACGTCAAGTTGGCGCCCGGACGGCGGCGGCGTGCAGCCTGACGTGTGTGTGTGTGTGTGTGTGTGTGTGTGTGTGTGTGCTAATCCACACACAGTCGATTAAACTCTCACACTCGTGAAAACAGAATCACCTGCTCGTTGACGTGCCGACACATTTCCGCGACCGGATTCCTGTTTTCGGCATACCAGGTCGATAGTGCGGGTGTCTCTTCTATCCGCATATCCGAGAGTGGTCGGGATCGGTCGCAGGGGGGTAGATCGTGCGTGATGTGTGTGTCGTGTGTCGTGGCCGGATCCCGGAGCTGGGAGCCCGGAGCCCGGAGCGGGGGGCACGGCGGCGCGGCGAGCTGGGGCCCGGGGACCGGCGGGTCCCGGCGAGTCCCGGGCTTTACGGCCGCACTGCGTACGTACGGGGCAAGCGGTACAAGGGCCATGAGGGGCGGTGGCGGCAGAGAGAGAGAGAGAGAGAGAGAGGCGGAGAGAGAGAGGGAGAGAGAGAGGGAGAGAGAGAGGGGGAGAG